>JAODKC010019070.1:0-23165 GCA_026777985.1 Mormyrops attenuatus
AATGCTGATTTTACAGCAGCAAAATTATTGTATCGCTACAGTTTGTCCCCACCCGATGACAGTGATATAGTATGATGTAATTCTATATTAGATTCTTGATGAATGTGGGTTGTTATTGAGCCTGGTTCTATGTGCCCCTTTTTAACTTTGAGCACCCGCCCCTTCAAACACCTCTGCACGGCCCTGGTATACATGTATGTAAATGCAATTCCAGCTTTTTTTGATACAGCTACCATCTAGCTATGACTGAGGAAATAAAGTAAAGGCAACTGTATTTTTTTCCTCGATAAAGCCATCATCTAGCTACTTGTTACAGCTAATTATAAATGTATGTAATGGCGACTCCAGTTGTTTCTTTTTTATATGCCACTACGCCCCTGCTGTAGCCGAATTGGTCAGTAAAATTTTTTTTTGTCACTGTCAATGTTTCAGGCTGAAATATTTGTTTGAAATATACAACTAGTAAACATTCCAAGACATTAGTGATGCTTATTAGAGTGATTTAATGACTTGGGTCCTCCAAAAGTGTCAGCGTCCGGCAGCGGCGAGCGGGGAAGGAGGCGAGTGAGCCCAGGTTACGGGGAAACGGGGTTTATTCGGGGTAGATAAGGGTAGCAGACGGGACAGGCGTGACACCAAGGACGATACATCAATGACAGATCTGGGGAAGACTGACTAGAACGCGGACTAAATACACTGGGTAACGAGCAGGAAACAGGAAACAGCAGGTAATCGGGAGCATTCCACACGAGGTTAGGGAGGAGGCGTGGTCCACAGCAGGGCAATCGGGGCTGGGTGTGACACAAAGAAATAGTTTAAAATTTAATCACTTACTTTTCATATTATTGAATTTTCAGTATCAATGGGAGCATTCACAACAATGTCTGATGACTCATTGTAATCTTGGAAGAAGGGGGCCACACTCCCCAGAAAATAAGCGTTAAAGGTTTCCTGCAGGAGGATAGCACTCACTGTGGGATGTCAGTCACTCTGGATGGGCAAGATGGAAGGTTTAATGATTGTATTACTTCACACTGGCACATTTACATGTATGCAAGGGCAGATTAATGAACATGCTTGCCTAGGCTGAAGTCTAAGGGCCCAGTGATCATGGGGCCCCTATCAGTTTTTTATTTTTTAAATGATCCTTTATTGGTAGCTTATTTGTTTGCGAATTGGTGATTGGTTAGAAGTGACTGGGGCGACCAATTGTAAACGTATCTCTTTTTTTGATGCTCTTTTCTGGTATGTGTATGCAGTCTGTTTCCCACATATAATGAATTTTACGGTCCTGATTTCTGCCATCCCAGCAGAGAGGAAAACATTGTAATTGTAAGAACTTGTTTTATATTCTTTCGGAATTTGTAATGTTTTAAGGTTACTGCTATTGGGATGCGTTTATTCAACGACGTCTCTGTTGCCCTCATTCTGGTTGCTACATTTGAGTGATGTATAAGCTTGCCAGTTTGTTGTTCTTCTGATGTGATTGCTGTCATTTGATACAGTGTCACATTCTCTTTGACTTCATAGAAATTATTTTATAGTTAGTAATATTTAATAGTTTTATAGTTTCCTACGGATAGTGTAGCCTTGGGGCCTCTGAACTTGTTAAACCTCCACTGCATGAGTCACGCCCAGCATTGCTCCATTCTCTCCCTTGTGTGGCTTTAATGAGCCACACCTGTTACTTGTTTAATCTTACCTCTCGTTACAGCCCCCGTGTGGATCGCCCCAGGTGCCTCTCTTCTGCTCCCTCACTTGCCCTGTATAAAGTGTCCTTCAGTCCTGCAATCCCCAGTCCGGTCATTGATGTTACCACCTGCGTGTGCTCCCCAGTGTGCCCTGTGTTTAGTGTTTCTGCCTGATCCTCCCTACCCCGTTTGACCCATCGTGGTCTGTTTCCTTTGCCCTGCCTCTAGTGTACTTTGCTTTAATAAAGCCTGTTTTGGTTTTCCCCCACGCCTGCCTTCACCCCCCGTGACGTGACAGTATGTATGAATGGAAAATAGATCTTGTATGCATGTTTGTATGGTTCTGCAATAAACAAAGTAAAAATTCAAGATTCAAGATTCTTTATTTGTCACGTGCATAGTTATACAGGTACAATATGCAGTGAAATGTATCCTAAACCACTCTTATTTGACTGTGAAACTGTTTAAATGATTTAAAAAATAATAATAATAATTTTAAAAAGAAGAGATAAGATATAGCAAAAAAAGAATTTTAAAGAAAGGAAATTATCACTAATAATTAGCTTATAACATCCTAGCTGAACCTGCATTAAACGTCAGGATAAGTAAAAGAAAAACTTATACGAATTTAACATCACATGGTAAGTAACATTATAATATAATACTTACAATGCCCTGGGTTGTTCCCTGCCTTGTATCCGTAGCCTCTGGGATAGGCCCCATACCCCCCTCGACTTTGAATAGGATAAACAGCTACAGAAAATGGATGGATGGATGGAATACTTCCAATCATCAGTGAGGCATATGTATAACTCTAGGAACTATTTTCCACCAGCACAAAGCACAAAACAACATGGTTTTGCTAGTTTTCTATCAGCACATTGCTCATTTTCACGCCATGCCTACGGTGGCCATGAAGGTCGTCAAAATAGTAAATGATTTTGCGCTAGCTTTCCGCTCTTAGCAGTGGTTTTTCTTAAATGAAGCGTAGCCGGGTCTATTGTTGGCTCATTGATATTTTTGCTATTTTAAGGCATCACAATGTCATTGCGCTTTTGACCAACAAAAGCCATGTCTAAAGTCAGCGGTGCATTATTAACACTTAGAACTCGACAAACTCAAAATGCGTCGATTTTTGCACCCATTAATCTCAGGCTTGTAACTTTGGATAGGTATAATGCACAGTCATGAAGCGCATATCGTTGGAAACTTACTCGATCCGTTCGTCCAAGTTGCAACAATTATGCGCTAAAGTATCCCAGAGTAATCCTGTGCACAACTGGACATATATTTTAAACATTTTCCACCAAAAAGCACCATAGTAATCCACAAAACATCGATATTATTCACATTAGATGGAAAACAAAGCGCATATTTGATTCAGAAATGATCCACGTAGCACCCTTTACGGGAAAAATATTTATTTTATAATTTATTATAAGCCTACAGATAAAGTGATAGAAAAACACTCAAAAAATGGCTGGAGTTCTACTAGAAATAACGACAAAACACAGCATTCTATTTATTAGGAAGACAATTACTTGTTATTTTCGTAATATTTAATCACAAACGTTTATACATGTATGTGTGAGGTTGCGTTCTGTCAAAACAGTTGAAACAGAATGCACCCATCTTCACTTGGAACACATCCCATATGTAAACACAATGACATGCTACAGCGTTGGTCTGTTGTTTGAGGCTAAAATGCTAACAAAAAGTTTCATTTTCAAATTTTCCTTTACCAATTTGAAGCTTTTTTTATGGTGGTTTTGAAACAATGGGTTTTTTCTTGCTGAGTGACCTTTCAGCTCATGTCGGCACAGGACTCGTTTTACTGTGGATAACAATACTATCTTACCAGTTTCAGCAAGCATCTTCACAAGGTCTTTTGCTGTTGTCCTGGGGTTGATTTGCACATTTCGCACCAAAACACGTTCATCTCTGGGTCTCAGAATCTGTCTACTTCCTGAGTGGTATGATGGCTGTATCTGCTCATGGTGTGTATACTTGCATATTATTGTTTGAATGGATGAATGTGGGACCTTCAGGCATCTGGAAATTGTACCTAAGGATGAACCAGATTTGTGGAGGTTCTTTGTTGTTTAAAGACATAATAAACTTAGTGTATGTAAACTTCTGACTTTGATGAAAGTAATAAAAATAAAAAACTAAAATTCTCTCTCTTTATTGTGACATTTATCAAATACAAAAAATTGCAGGTGGAGTGTTGGCTCTGAGGCTAGGGATCTATGCCAGCAACCGGAAGGTTGCTGGTTTAAATCCCATGGATACCTGGAGTGATTCTACCCCGTTGGGTCCTTGAGCAAGGCCCTTAACCTGCAACTTCTTTGTCCTGGATATGACATTAATCTACATCCAACCCCATAAGGACATCATCCAACTTACAGGGAAAGCTTGGGGGTCGGTGGCAGAATTAGCACTTCAACCACTGGGAAAAAAAAAACTCACACTGGTCCATTTGGACTGGTGTGGTGCTGAGGTATCACCTGCTGCATGCATGGCTGCACTCGGGTTCTCATCCCTGAGGTGGTTTGTCATGCAGTAGGTGCAGCAATGCACTGTAATTAGTGCATGCTTCTTACCTCCTGTTAACTGACCTGATTTAATGTTTGACAGTGACAAAAAATAGTTTTTGTGTCTTTTTCTGAAGTGCATGTACACTTCTAGTTGGGAAGTCATGGTGCACACCAGAAAATAAGGCTCTCCCAAAAGCTGCTGTGTAATTCAAACCCTGATTGTACATCCTACTCTGACTGCAGGAAATTCAAATATCCATATCCCTTTAAACATAATATGATTCTTTCCTGTCACTGCACATTAATGTCAAAAATGTTAATGTAGCACCTAGTGCAGTTAATTAAAATGTAAAATTCATGATTCTGACCTTTGTTTAATACAGAAAAATAAAATTTGAATATATATTTCAGTAAAAAAATCCTACCCTGTTCCAAAAATATCACTGCACAACAAAGTATTTGCTTCTTGAACACTGGTGGGTCCTTATAGATTTTTGGCTGCTGATCACGAAAATCACATCCAAATTTGCCCCTCATATACCGTTTCATCGAAATCTTCAGTTCTTATATTTGTGTCCAAAAAATTTCAATTTCTGTAAGAGACCTATCAACAATGTTTTGTACAGTCTGACAATGGAATCAGGTCAGGTTGGAAGCTGTTCTGTGGAAGTTTGCAGACTACCTTAAATCTGACAAGTTACCCCGATAAGCCAGTAACCCTGCTTCGAAGTACAGGCCACAGGTATAAAATTTCTGCAGATTACTGTTGGACATTGCAAAGTCATGCACCTGATGTTCAATGCAAATGAAAATCAAGAAGAAAACACTTATAATGTTGAACTTAATAGTGTATGAGGAACATAGACCGTTAACTGTCTATTTCTCAGAGTTCCTACGTGATGCAGCAAAACCAAAACTATATTTGTGCATACCCACTAGGTGCCTGTTGCAATCAGCAGAAACCTAGCAAGTTTTGCAATTTTAATGATAATTCATTTTCAAGATTATGTAATATATGTTTAAAAATCAGTTTAAACTTTACCTCCGCTGCTTTTGCATGAGCATTGCATGCGTACTCCAAGACAATCACAAAAATTTTCATCCTTGCTGTTTAAATCACTCCTAGACATGTTCGTGAGAAATTTATGTTGAACTCCCTTTTTTTGTTTCATAAATACCCCAATATTTATTACAACAAAATCACATTGCAATATTCGAAAAAATTCCAATACCATGCTGTCATACTGTAGTATATTGTACAAAATACTTTATTTTTTGTTATGTTATCCTGATCTTATTGTATCCGTCCTTACCACCAGATAACGATTAGAGCTTGTGTCACTTCATTTCTCCACACACCCATTATTAGTAATTTTATTATTTTTTATGTCTGTGATATAATAGGTTAACCGGAAAAAGCCCAATACTAACAAGCTGAAAGGAGGCATATCACCACCTATTGTAGCCGAGTCTGACATAAATCGTAAATAAAGACAGTAAATAAATCGTTTCTCCTCCCATGCATGTATACTAGGACAAGGACAGTAGTCCGATTAAATGGCATAATCGAGCTATATAACCGTAGCTCGACTTAGCTGTGAATGTAAACGTACTGTCACATAAATAGTACTAAAAATGTATCATGGCTGTTCTACTAGAACATGAAATTGTGTTATCACAAGCAATAATGTTATAAATAAGTAACATTAACATTACCAACAACTTGTGCTGTTCTGCATGCTATGGCGCCAAAGTTAGTTAGTATGCTATTTCATTCCTTTTTTCACAAAAATTTTTCAACATTGTAACATTATATGCTTCAAAAACTCACCTGGAGCACCAATAGTTTCAGACACCTTAGTTCATGCCTCATTTCTTTTTTATTTATGCCCCTGTATGCAGACATAATAACTGGTAAGCTTGCTACTAGGGGTGTAACGAGATCTCGCGATATTACAACATGAGATTTCTCGTCGGAGTGAAAAGCGGTCTCGCGGAGGCGCTGCAAATCAGCTGCTGTAAGCATGTCGGCCTCTGACGAAATTACCATAGTAGATGCCCCAGACCCCAGACACTTTTAAATTTTCTGTGTGGCAGCATTTTGGGTACCCGGTGTTCTGACGAGTTGAGCTACCTATCGAGACGTGTTATCGAGCCTTTCTGCGCATGTGCAGTTCCACCGTCTTCGGATTAGGGTTAGGTTTTAGGGGGTTGGGGTTAGCGTTTTAGGGGTATTTTGGGGGTTAGGGTTTTAGGGAGGTTTTGGGGGTTAGGGTTAGGGTTAGGGCTATCGATTAGCACTACGGTAGCCTAACTCGACAAAGTAGCTCAACTCGACAGAACGGCGGAAAATAAAAATGGCGAAAGGGTGACAGACAAAACACGAACCATCTGTAAGCATTGTGGGAAAATAATGCCGTACACAGCGGCTAATGCTACTACCATGCAAAGCCATCATTGCTCTTTATTTAAATCCACTCCACCTGTGAAGAAAACGTAAAAAAAGTTTTATGTTTGTTATCTATATTGTTTTTATTTATATTTTATTTTATGTTCAATTGAGAAGTCAAATAGGAGAAAAGCCTGTCATTTGAGTTTGTGGTGAAATATTTTATGGTGCTAGATAATTGTTCTGTTCTTTACTGCATATAATGGTGATTATTCGACACATCTTCACAATACATCTGCATTATTTAGCATTTTTTGTCTTTAAAATAAAAAAATCGAATAAAAGGCTGCTTTCCAGTAATATATTTCCTCTTTGAAGTTTTCCTTAAAATATTGTTAAAATGTCGTCTCGTCTCGTTCTCGTGAACCCAATATCGTGTCTCGCCTCATGGTCTGTGTATATCGTTACAACCCTACCTGCTACAGACATGATCAGTTCCTTCTCCATTACGCTTGGGAACTGTTTGGTCAGATCAAAAGTTTACAGCATTGTATTCCGTGGAAATCTCTTTAGTGGAGCATTTGTACATTCCTACCAGTTGTCACCGAACCATGTATTAGCTCATTAACATAAAGTTGACCAGGCTTCAACTTCGTTTTGATACACTGACGAAATCGCACCGCAGCACTGAATGATTTCCGGTTGCTTTGATGCTCTCACCGCTCGTTGTGTGAACGTACTGTTATGATGGCCAAAACAATGCTTTATGAACCTTTTTTTCCTTAATTTTTTGAGCGCACTAGATGGCATTGTCTGTTCAAAAATGGGCTCAAAGCATGCCCCAAAATAAACCAAGAGCAGCGTCTAGTGGGGTCATGAAATACAGGAAATATAGATATAATTGATAAATGTATTATTTATTTAGAATTAATATAATTACATTATTGGTTATGGGTATAACTGTTTTTATCGTTTAAATCATTTTGTTTGGCGTAAGTTGCTAAGTTTTGGAGTCACATTCCCTAACCATATTTTTCCCATTGGAAATGTGCATTTTAATACGTGATTTTAGTGAATGCAAGGTTGCTCAGGAATGTATTAGTCGTGTTGTAACAGGACTGACTGTACACTTATAAAACTGCAGCGATTTCTAACTATCACTAATCTGTAACATTCAAGGAATTTTTGACATTATTGAAACAGCTTTTCATTGTGACCTTGCTCAGGATAAGTATGATGACTGGAATGATGAGTGGATGGATGGATGGATGCAGAAGTTTGTCAACACAGAACATCTTTTAGATTTCTTCACAGGAAGAGGATCTTGATGGCATTCTTACATTTTCAAATGTGTACCGTTTAGGGTTACATACAGACATTTTAAGTGACAGTGAAGTAAGTTGAACTCTCTATTTTCAAGTAACTGAGTATGAATATTTCCCATATTAAGCCATACTGTATACGGCATGTCCTCTATTGTAAGATCCCCAACCACAATCACCAAAAACTAGTCTGTCACATTTGGCATGCTAGTTCTTAAGGCTACTACTGTAGCTGATATTTGGTTCAGGTGGACAGAATGGTGATGGATGAGAGTGGGGTGAGGAGACAGAGGAGAAACAGAAGGAAAGGCATGATGGCGTGTATGTGACTTGCTGCAGCAGAGCTGGTAGGGAGATTTCCAACATTACTCTGGAGGAAAGTGGTGAACTGAGACAGCTTAGTTAGGGTCATTATCCCGGAAGAGGTGGCTCTGCTGGTGCCGGAGGTGTTGGTCATTATCACTGCGGCCTGGAACCAGGTGCTCCCCTGTTTACAGAGTAATGGGTCACCTGCATCACCCTGAGGTGAGGAGAGAGAGAGAGACAGGCAGACAGGAGGAGTGAAAAGGGTGAAAACACAGAACAGCATTCAGTCTGACTACAGTATGACCGGAGCTGCACGAGTAGCAACACTGAGGAGTGAATGTCAGATGCGAGCAGCAATATATGAGCATCCTTACCTGCTGCAACGTCACAGCTGTAATACAGATGTTTGAGGAAGATGCGCTGCTCCCACAATTTACCACTGTTGTATTCTGCTGCTGAATATTTGGGACTGTCATAAGAGGGAGGGATGGTTTCTGTGTTATTTATTTTAGCATGAATGTAACATACAAAATTATTTTATACTCATTGATAGGGATGTAACTAGTGTTGCAGGGTAAACCAATACTGAAAAAGTACCGTGATACCCAGTCATTAAAAACAATACTATTCTCCATTTTATTAGTATCGGTACTTTAAGAATATTCCCTACGATTTGTGTCGCTGTGCAATAGCGGCTCAGCTGCTTGACTTTCTCTCCCATTCCCTGCAGGCACAGTGGGCGTTTCAACCTTTTTTTTCTCTCAGACAAGTGATGTGTGAAATTACCCTTTTTTTGGGACACAGTTCGTTTGATTAGGTTCATCCAAAAGATTCGTTTTGATTCATTCACCAACTCGTTCAGTGGCACTTCCTGTTTGTGGATCTGAAACACTTGTGTTCTGATATGTCAAAAAATAGCCTATTATTTAGGCTAAATAATGCTAAGGAGTAAGTTAAATACCATTAGTAAGTCATGTGAGAAAAATAATATGTTATGGAAGAATAGTAAGACTAGTGTAAGAATCTTTACCACAGTGGATGAGAGGGTAGCTTCCCTTCGCTTCCAGGTGGGGGGATGGGTCCTGACTGTTGTTTGCGCTTATGTGCCAAGCGGCAGCTCAGAATACCTGCCCTTTTTGGAGTCCTTGGAAGGGGTGTTGGAGAGCGCTCCTCCTGGGGACTCCTTTGTTCTGCTGGGGGACTTCAATGCTCACGCGGGCAGTGATAGTGAGACCTGGAGAGGTGTGATTGGGAGGAACGGCCCCCCCGATCTGAACCTGAGTGGTGCTTGTCATGGATTGTCCATAATGAACACGATGTTCAAGCATAAGGGTGTCCATATGTGCACTTGGCACCAGGACACCCTAGGCCACAGTTCGATGATCGACTTTGTAGTCGTGTTATCGGACTTGCGGCCGTATGTCTTGGACACTCGGGTGAAGAGAGGAGCAGAGCTGTCAACTGATCACTACCTGGTGGTGGGTTGGCTCCGCTGGTGCAGGAGGAAGCCGGCCAGGCCTGACAGGCCCAAGCGAATAGTAAGGGTCTGCTGGGAGCGTCTGGCGGAATCCCCTGTCAGGGGGAGTTTCAACTCCTACCTCCAGCAGAACTTCTCCCATGTCCCGGGGGAGGCGGGGGACATTGAGTCCGAATGGGCTATGTTCCATGACTCCATTGTGGAGGCGGCTGACTGGAGTTGCGGCCGCAAGGTGGTCGGTGCCTTTCGTGACAGCAACCCCCGAACTAGCTGGTGGATACCGTTTGTGAGGGATGCCGTCAAGCTGAATAAGGAGTCCTACAGGGCCTTTTTGGCCTGTGAGACTTCCGAGGCAGCTGACGGTCACTGGCGGGCCAAGCGGAATGCGGCTTCGGTGGTCGCTGAGGCAAAAACTCGGGTGTGGGAGGAGTTTGGTGAGGCCATGGAAAACGACTTCCGGACGGCTTCGAGGAGATTCTGGTCCACCATCCGGCGGCTCAGGGCGGGGAAGCGGTGCAACATCAACACTGTTTATGGTGGGGATGGGATGCTGCTGACCTCAGCTCGGGACGTTGTGGGTCGGTGGAAGGAATACTTCGAAGACCTCCTCAATCCCACCGAGATCTGGAGAAGGCATTCGACTGTGTCCCTTGGGGAGTCCTGTGGGGAGTGCTCCGGGAGTATGGGGCGCCGGGCCTCCTTATAAGGGCTGTTTGGTCCCTGTATGACCGGTGTCAGAGCTTGGTCCAGATAGTCGGCAATAAGTCAGACTCGTTTCCTGTGAGGGTTGGACTCCGTCAGGGCTGCCCTTCGTCACCGATTCTGTTCATAGTTTTTATGGACAGAATTTCTAGGCGCAGCCAGGGCGTTGAGGATGTCCAGTGACCTCAGGATCAGGTCTCTGCTTTTTGCAGATGATGTGGTCCTGTTGGCTTCATCGGACCGTGACCTTCAGCTCTCATTGGGACAGTTCGCAGCCGAGTGTGAAGCGGCCGGGATGAGAATCAGCACCTCCAAATCCGAGACCATAGTCCTCAGCCGGAACAGGGTGGAATGCTCTCTCCTGGTCGGGGAGGGGGTCCTCCCTCAAATGGAGGAGTTTAAGTATCTCGGGGTCTTGTTCACGAGTGAGGGAAGGATGGAATGGGAGATCAATAGGCGGATCGGTGCGGCGTCAGCAGTGATGCGGGCGCTGCATTGGTCTGTCATGGTGAAGAACGAGCTGAGCCAAAAGGCGAAGCTCTCGATTTACCAGTCGGTCTATGTTCCGACCCTCACCTATGGTCAAGACTATGGGTAATGACCGAAAGAATGAGATTGCGAGTACAAGCGGCCGAAATGAGTTTCCTGCGCAGGGTGGCTGGGCTCTCCCTTAGAGATAAGGTGAGGAGCTTGGTCATTCGGGAGAGACTCAGAGTAGAGCCGCTGCTCCTCCGCATTGAGAGGAGCCAGATAAGGTGGCTCGGGCATCTGTTTAGGATGCCTCCTGGACGCCTCCCTGGTGAGGTGTTCCGGGCATGTCCCACTGGGAGGAGACCCCGAGGAAGACCCAGGACACGCTGGAGGGACTATGTTTCTCGGCTGGCCTGGGAACACCTCGGGATTCCCCCGGAGCAGCTGGGTGAAGTGGCCGGGGAGAGGGATGTCTGGGTTTCCCTGCTGAGACTGCTGCCCCCGTGACCTGACCTCGGATGAGCGGAGGATGGATGGATGGATGGATGGATAGTGTAAGAATCTCAACACTGTAACATTGTAACATTCTTTGTTAAAAACCCAAATCTACAGCTCATCATCATAGTCGGGTAATGAGCCCAAAGACCAACAAACCTTGTTTGTAAAAATCATTTTAAATGTTGGAAACATTACATCTCTAAAATCCAAATGCATCATCAAGTCACTTCACTTGCTACACCAGTAGATGCTGTGTTTCAGTCACAACTGAGGTACAGCTCTCTTGTTCAGTAGCCAATCTGAGTCTCATGTTCACCGACTCATTCACTCTTATGGGTCTCATTCTCCAACTCGGTCGTTCATTCACTGTAGGCATATATGTTCAGTCCCAGGCTTAGTTCCCAGCCAGCCATATGCTCGCATACAGCATGCCCTTACATACCTCACTGACAATAGTCAAGGAGGGAAGCAACAGTCACCTCATATTTCTGAGGACAAGCGGAATAACAAAAAGAACAAATCTTTTCAGGGAAATGAATGTGAGTGTATAGTTCTTGGAAGGGACTTCTTTTTCGTTGTGGGACTGTGACAATATCTAGCAGGATATTTCATGGTTATTTTGCTAGTACAGCTGCATTCTGTTGTATCTCCCTGTCGAAAATTGCATTGTTTTTGTCTTACTTCTGTAGTTGCTTACTAAAAACACTGATGTTCTTCTGTGAGTGTGACTCGCTTTGTTTACAAGATCCAACTGCTGCAAAAATACATTATTTTATTATTATTATTTCATTTTATAAAAGGACTTCTACTACTGACTGCTGCATTGTTTATCGTGATAAATATCATACCGTGGACTTGCTATCATGATATTATCATACTGTCATGGGCTGCTCCAATGACCACGCTTCTCTGGGGAATCCCATTGCCAGGACACATCTCCTTGGGGAAGCCTCTGTTTTCGGCTCCCTGATCACATCGCTGACTCCAGTTGAAAATCATGCCTCTAGCAGCTGTTTCCCATTTCCCTATCAAGAGGTCTATTTCCAGAAGTCGGTCTCACCGAAGGGTTGCGAGATCTTCATGGTGTGCCCTGGGTTCGAGGTGTCTTCTTTTTGGTTTCTATTGAGTGCCTGTGTACAGATCATCACTGTGTCCTAGATTCTGAGTTCTGCCTGTTCCCCGTGGTACCGACAACGATGATCACCTGACCCACGCCTGGTTATCCGACTCTGTTCTCTGCCTCTGCCCTCTGGATACCGGCAAGTATCTCTGGCTACTCCTCAACACCGAGTTTTACCAGCTGTCAGGAGAATCCCTGTGGTGATCGGAATCAGTTTCTCTTTAACTAATTCTTTCAGTGATAAAACCGGTTACCTGCAGCTGATCTGTGTCAGTGTTCATCTTTGGCATCACACATACCATATGTTTTTGGTATCATTACATCCCTACTCATTAAGTATGACAACATTACTTATAATTAATGCAGTGTGATGAAGTCACACATGTTCACACATGCTAACACACTCACTCACCTCCACTCTGGGTGCTTCTCCATCCTGTCACCCAACACTGTGTCCCACTGGAGAAGTCAGTGTTGCCTAAGCCCAGGCACAGGGGCTGGATGTAGTTGGTCAGGGTCACACTTGTAGCCAGACGGAGCACAGCAATGTTGTTACCCGGCAGGTTGCTAAGGGTGATGCTGGACACCGCTAATGACGTATTCGTACCCAGAACCACTGTCCACTGGCTGCTGTTGGGCTGTGAGCTGGGGGGACATGGTGATGCAGTCAATATGAATATACGTGGGAAATACAAGTCCTTCATTTTTTTATACTGAACTGGGGTTGGTGTTAGGATTAGGGTAAAGAATTAATTTCATCCTTGAGTTCATTGTGTTGTTGAATCAGTAATTCAAGTTGTTCACATGATTTGATTTATTTATCGTTTTCAGAATTTCACATATCTCAGTCATAAATCTCCCACTGATACATTTTGTTGAGGTTACAGAGATATCAGCAATCTTTGATTCTCCCTGTACTGACCTGTTGAAGCACTGGGCTGCGCTCATGACGTTTCTCCGTGTGATGAGAGTGCCCCCGCAGACTTGGACCCCATTCATCCACAGGCTGACCTGCCAGGGCCACGCCCCTGTTGCTACAAACCCGCTGCTCCCGCCATTGTTCAGTGGGGCGAGACCACATACATCCGCTGAGATGAAGGAGGTGGGGGGAAAAAAGCAGAGTATTAATACAGTACCCATGGTCGTCTGCTGAGTTCTATGCTGGTCATATTCTGTTACTCTGCCTCTGAAGTGCAGTTATTACATAAACCAGTAACCAGCCAATCAGAGAGAGAGCAGTTGGTACAGTTATGCGAAGGCTTCCTGTGTTGTAAGATATCAATCTGAGGAAGGCAATCAAACGATAGACAAAATAAGAATAACCTATGAACCCAGTGGGAAATTAAACCTGGGAAATGTTAGACACTCACACTTGGCAGTGGTGGTTGAGGTAGTGGGAGTGCTTGAAGTTATGGTAATGGACGGTGACGAAGTGCAGGAGGTGCTGAGGTCACTGTCCAACCCACTGGAATTAAATGTCACAAATCCTGGTTGGTTGGTGGTGATGATGGAATTGACCCAGGCCTGATAACGAGACACCCTGGTGTAGACCCCGGGGTAGTTGGGCTGGGCGCATTCATAGCCAAAACTCACAATCCCAGCCTGGATCCAAACAGACCCCTGTTTGACCACCATGGGACCTCCTGAGTCTCCCTGTGCAGGTATAAACAGAACCCCATCAAAACTGGAACAAATGTCAATCATACCAAACATCAGGAGCACGTGATCTAAAAAAAGGTTGTGCAGAACGTATCGCACCTGACATGAGTCCTTTCCTCCTGCTAGCAGACCAGCACACATCATGTTGCCGGTAATGGTGCCCCCCCCATACAGACAATTACACTGATTGTTTCCAACTATTGGTATCTGTACTTCCTGTAGGGTGGCAGGTGAGGGGAGCTCCACTGAAAGGGGAAATCAACAACAATGTTAACCCTACCCATTTTTGGAACATTTTTTTATACCTTTGATTTTAGGCTTATTACATTGCATGTACATGAGTTAGTGACAATTGTATACTTTAACGAAATTTCGTTCTGATGTGCACTAACCGGTGTATTTCTGAATGACAATAAAAGTGGCTATTCTATTCTCTTTATGTTTTTATTTTCAGGACATTCTAGGCTACTCAGATATGTCGTAATTTGATATTTAAATTCTGACACAGTCTTGGTATCATCCTTTTTATGTGGAAAAACTGCTTGTGCCTATTGAAATTTCTCAATTTTTAGTCTCATCGAATATAAGAATTTTCACGCACTACAAATATTATCTTCTCCTTCTCTTGACTGACACCTTTCAACAATGAGATCCCTTTGATGCTTTGTAAGATCTCTGCAAACCGTGGCTTTTTCTTTAGGATGCAGCTGAGTAAATGTCAGGAAAATGTTACAAGGATGGCTGAACTTTCTTTGGGGTTAATCAGAGTCACTTAAATGGATGGCAGGTGTGTCCTCAAAAAGACTGAATGCTGTAATTAAACCAAAAGGTGCTTCAACAAAGTTTTAGTTTAAGGGTGTGCATACTTATGCAACCAACTTATAGTTTTTTTGTTTTTAATTCTTTATATTTTCCCCCTAACAGATCTGTTTGTGTTTCAATTTAATTGTACAGGTTAAAGGTCACATTAAAGGTAGGAAAATTGTTTTAAATGGTTTATCGTGGTCTCATTTTTTATATCTCAAAAACTTGGCATTTTAACATGGGTTTGTACACTTTTTATATCCACTGCACATTCGTTTTCTTTATATTTACTGTTCTGATGATAGCTGGTAGCGTGGATCATTGTGGTAGTGAATATGCACTTTGTTTTCTGGGGTGCATTTTGGTGGAAAATGTTTAAAACATATGCCTCATTTCACACAAGATTCTTCTGGAATACTTTAGCACACAACATTGCAACTTGGACAACCGGATCGGACTAGTTCTCTCGAAGATATTCAAATCATGTCTCAGTGTTATACCTATCCAAAGTTATGAGCCTGAGATTAATTGGTGTGAAAGTCAACGCATTTTGCATTTGTCGGGTACTAAGGGTTAATAAGATCATGAACAAGAGGCTTTAATATGTTAGTAGGTGTCGATGATGCCTGGATCTCAGTCACACAGACACCAGAAACTGTCCTCATATAAAATCAAAATCTGTGAATCTTTAGTGATTACGAACTACTCAGACATAGATACATACAGAAAATTGGTATTAACATCCTGACCAGGCAGGACGTTAGTTATTGAAATGATGAGGAGAGCTGACAGTGTTATGCCTGAATATCAATATGATGACATACCATTATACTGAACATTTCCCCAGCCAGTGACCCAGGTCTCAGTGCCATTGTAGAAGGTGCTGCTGCTGGCTGCCAGGCAAACGGGATGAATGTAGTCGGTAAAAGTCACAATAGTGCTGAGTTCCACCAGAGCGAGGTCATTGTCATGTGTTTTACTGTTGTATAGTGGATGAATAATGATGCTACTGAGGGTTCTGACTTGTTGATTTGGGTTTGTACCATACAGTTCCTGACGCCCCAGATAAACATTCCAGTTGGCTGTAGCTGTGCTATAGGAGGCAGAGCATCAAACAGTCACAGACACTTTTTGCAAGTTGGATCTTTCTCAGATTTTTTGCATGAGATTTAACATTGATACTCTTATATAAAATCAGCTATATGACTCACCTGGAGAAGCAGTGGGCAGCAGAGAGCACCCACCTATTGTTGATGAGGGATCCTCCACACAGTTCATATCCCTGTTGAAGACTCTTCAGCAGATTAGCCTGCCAGGGCCAACTGCCCGGGGGTGCATTCTCACCCCCCACTATCCTGGTGTTAAGAGGAGCCTGACCACACACTGGGAGGGGGGAGAGGTGAGCAGGTGAAGAGCTGAACATAGACTGCCTGAACGTTTGTACAATATTCTAACAGACATTACTGTGCCAGTTTTGGATATTGGCCAATTAATTTGTTAAGCACTAGTTCACAAGACAAAGTATTAGTGTACTTTTGTGTTTTAAGGGAAGGAACAAAGACATGATATTAACAAACTTACCATTCAGTTGTGCCTGTGACTCTAAAAAATAGGAGAGAACAGCTTTGGTTAATTACTATAATATGACTGAAAATGTTTTCAAAATGATTATGCCTACTTGTGTCGTACATGTCTAATCTCAATATGAGTCTTTTAAATACTTGTAACTAGAGTTGTGCGATATGACAAAATAATTTTTATCACAATATTTTTTCTTCATATAAGTTGATATAGATAATTATCACAATATATTTAAAGTCATTATTTACTTCTAAGCTCAGTTTTTCCTTAAATATTGCCTTAGACAGATTCAGAACACAAAAAGGCAAGAAATTGAATGGACTGCAAACTGAAATCTAATTGTACCAAATAAATTATACAAAAAATGCCAACAGTACAATATGTTGCTAGTTTTTTTCTCTGACTGCTTTGGTGCTCGTTCCAGGGAACGTGTTTGACATTGCGGGTACAGCTTTGGTCAAAGTAGACATGAAACACTTGATGTAGTTAGATTTAAATCCAATGTTTCATGTGCACTTTAATTACTGTAATGTCACTGAAAATGTTTTCACGATGACTGTGAATTTCTCTGCCTTACATGCCTAATCTCAGTGTGACTCTTTTAAATAGTTGCGACTTTTCAATACGAGTACCTTTTAATGAAATGAACAGAAACAATGGCGACTCTCCCATCCCCTATGTCAACACAATCGCACTGTTTCATCTTTTTAAAATCAGATTTTTTCATACCCAACCTGGAATGACACGTGTCACTTGGTGCCTACAGGCTTTACTCAATGCACAAGCTTCAACAGCATGAAATGTAGTGAAGGCAAAGCATGTGAAACACTCACATTTTTATATGGAAACTAAACCGCACACGTTTACAGCTACATAACGAGGAACCTCAATCATTAAGTACCTTAATCATTGTACTATGAGGTCACCAAAGTCCAGAGCTCACCAATTTTTTAAGAGATAAAAATAAAATTTGAAAATTAAATATTCACCTGAATTAAAAAGTCAGCAGTTGAAAATGTTTCTGGGTCAACTGCATTCTCAGTTTAGGTCAGATATGTTTTTGTAGTGTCTACTGTGTGTGTGTGTGAGAGAGAGAGCTAGTACATTCAGTATCAGCATGAGAGAGGACCCGCAACTTGTGAACCGCACACGTGCACTTCACTGAAAGAATTCCGAATTCACGTGGTGTGCGTGTGATCATACAGCATTGGAGGGACGGTGTGCAGGTAGCATATTATTTGGTAGGACAAAACAATGATCACTGTCAGGGACTATACCTGTCTGACCCTGCCCTTCATGTCTCTTTCCCCCTTTGGCCAGCAGGTATTGCTGGCCATCCTGTTCCCTCCTCTGTTTTTGTGCTAGACCCTTTTGTGTTCTCCCTGCTCCCTGGAATGGCTCAATGGGCTGAGCATGTAGCACAAAAGCTATAACTCTCCTGTCATGGGTTTGAGGCTGGTTGTAAACCAACCTTATCCATTTAATTTCCTATTTGCTTTTCTGTTTCCCAGTGTTTTGTTAGTTGTTAGTCTTTCTGTCCTAGGTTTGCCCTGTTCACGTCCTATTTGGTTTTGGTTTTGCTTATATATGTTCCTAGTCTTCTCTAGCGTTGATAAGCCTTAGTGTTTTTTAGATTCCCTGGTTGCTGGTCTTAGTCGTAAGTTACTTCACCTGTGTCTTATTATTCTATGGCCTTGATGTTTAGTTGTTCACACCTGCCCTTTGTCAGTCCTCATCATCAGTGTATTTAAGTGCCTGCCTTTGTTCATTTCCCCAGTCAGCCATTGTGCTTAGTTACTGTGTGTTATGCTGTTGGTTTCTCCTAGTTCTGGTCCTTGTGTTGCCCGTTTTCCTTTTGTATGTTAACTTTTCTTTTGTTTTTTTTCCCCTTTAGTTTAGGTCCGACCCCTTATGGTCCCTTTTATTTTGTGGATTCCCTTTGTGTTCTGTTTTGTTTAATAAAACCTTTTAGTCTGTGAGCTGCAAGTGGATCGTCCACCTTTTTCCTGCCTGCATCATGCCCCATCACCGTAACAGATGACCTGGTATAGCATCTGGAATAAAGATAATTGTATGAAACATGCTAAATATAAGCATAGGCTAGGCTTCTCAGGCCATTATAAAGGTTGGTTTTCTTTCATATTACACCTAATGGACTAGATTAGGCTAACTAACGTTTCACATTACGTCATTAATAAAAAATGACAATAAACAGCTTATGAAGGGGACGGTATCAGTATCATGTACTTGATGTTAGCTTGTGATATTGTGTTAATATCAAGCATTCCTTTTCATTTTTATCTTTATATATGGTTACAAATAACCTTAATTGGCATGCTTCATACCCATAATATTCTACTGCTCTATAATGTTCTTATGACACCAACCTAATTTCATTCAGTTAGGCACATTCATTTAATAGGCATGACTATCAATTCATTGATATATATACTCTAATTTAACACTGCCCAAAAAGCAAAGGGATGGAGAGGTGGAATACAGGGAGGAGAATCATATAGAGGAAGAGGAGGAGGAGGAGGAGGAGGACAGAAAGCAGAGGGACGGAGAGGTGGAATACAGGGAGAAGAATCATATAGAGGAGGAGGAGGAGGACAGAAAGCAGATGGACAGAGAGGTGGAATATAGGGAGGAGAACCATACAAAGGAGGAGGACAGAGAGCAGAGGGACAGACAGGTGGAATACAGGGAGGAGAACCATACAAAGGAGGAGGACAGAGAGCAGAGGGACAGACAGGTGGAATACAGGGAGGAGAACCATGCAGAGGAGGAGGACAGATAGCAGAGGGACAGAGGTGTAATACAGACAAGAGAGCCATACAAAGGAGGAGGACAGAGCAGAGGGACAGAGAGGTGGAATACAGGGAGGAGAACCATACAGAGGAGGAGGACAGATAGCGGAGGGACAGACAGGTGGAATACAGGGAGGAGAACCATACAGAGGAGGAGGAAGTCACTCTTTTTCAAACCCTGTCTATAGCCCTGATTATGGTGCCCTTATAGACTCAGCTATTTGCCATTTTAGTGGAGAAGCCTGGGAGGCGGGTTTACAGCTGCACTGAGGTGGGCGCTGGGACACTGGGTGCCTCTAGGATTGTTTCCATATATACCTGCTGCTAAAATGGCTCAGCTGAGGTTTAAAAACCCTCCCCTTATGGTTTGTTTTTACTTTTATATTCTCCTGTGTAGTATTGTTCTTGTACTGAACGATTAGTCCCGTGACAAAAATGCCCATTGAGAAGGAATGAGACCGACATTTCCTGTATTTCAGGTTGATCTGGAAGTGGCAGTGATCTGGAAATGAGGAAGAATGTAAAAAAAACTGAAACATTATTGACCGCAAGGTAAGTTATAGTGATAGAACTTTTGTCCAGGGACATATAGATCATGGTTCGAATTACAGGGGAGCTAAGGGGAGCTCGCCCCTCCCCCCCGCCCCCCAAAAAGGACACAAGCTACCCTGGAAGCCCCCCCTGAGATGTTTTTGGTGAGCTCTAAAAATGTCCACTCTTGGTTTATAGTTGGGGTATCAGACTCATTTTAGTGAAAGGGCCACACTGAAACTTGCCCAAACTCATGTGGGCCACATAAAAATAATGTCTGAAGGGTTAGTAAAACATTATTAACACCTTTAGTATTTCTTTTGTATTTGTTTTAATTTATTAAACTGTTTTTTCCATTTTTGATTTCAGTAGTAGATGTTTATTTTCTCCCAGTAGAGGTATGTTAAATGAAGAATTGCACTGACCATAAATCATGTACAGTCAAATTAACAGACTGGAATGCTTTATGAAACATCCGAATTTTATACAAATAATCAATGGTTTTGTCTGCTTAAAAAAAAAGAAAAAAGAACCGCGATAGTTAAAGTAAACGGAATTTAATGTTGATATCACTAGGATATAATTATGCTCACATGAATGCAGTCTCTATGTATACTTCACCAAATGCAGATGACTAAAGATGATGCCTTTGAAACTTCTCATACGATTATTTTGCCCCTGAAACCGGGCCCCTCTTCACCTTCACTGGTGTATCAAAATCGGGTGACAAATCTTGATCAGTTAACAATATCATAATGTCATTTAGTCTGGGACGCAGCAAGAGTTCACATCCATAAAATACGTTTACAAATGTGTGTCTTATTATAATTATCAAAAAATCGTGTGCATTTAGCTTGCTGGCACAACCGACATATTATATTAGTTTATTAATGTATACTCGGCTCGACAGCGATATGTATTCTATTATATCCGCATATTCGACGGTTAGAGGAGCTAAATATAGAGTTATAATCAATGAAACTAAATATATATGTGGATTTCTTGAGGTAATAAAATCATGCCGGTTAAGAAAACATGTCACTATCGATCGGAATATGGGATTACATTGATACATCTAACAAGACATGTTAGTTATACTATCAAGTTAAATGTAAATGTTTCTTAAATTAATAAAACCAAACCTATGACAAAACATTTGTGAATGTATTTTATATGCGTAATAACAAATAAAACATTACTGAATAAACATTAGTAATCTAATAAAACATGTCCGCTGTATTATCAAGCTAATTGTAAACGACTTATTAATAATTAATTAAAACACACTTTAAAAACCACTTGTAATCGCATCTTATTTATGTGAACTCTTGCTGCTGCGACAAGTGTGAACTTAAAACGTACGGGGTACCTTGAAACTACGTCATCGGCCAAACAGCTGAGCGATACGTCAGAGACGGCGGAAGAGATTTGGCGTGACACACTCCCGACAAGAGCTGAGTAATTTGTGGGGTTTTCCAGTTCTATTTGTGTTTAATCTAAAATCTCTTGCAGGTCGGATTAGAACTTTCATCGGGCCGTATGTTTGAATCTGTGTAATAGATTATTTTTTCGGTACATTAAGGTTCCTGAATAAACAAATATATAAATATGAGCCGTGAGTTGCAGACAGCTGTTTTATTTCACTGTAATTAAAAACAAGTTCGCTAAATAATGCTCAGGTTTTTTGTTCAAATGATGTATTGTTCTTTAAGGGGTGTGTAGGCCAATGAGAAACAGAAAGATGTTACTTGTGTCCTTCTGCTTTGTGGTTGTTTTTTGTTTGCTCTGATTAGGCTGTTAAACTTCTTGCGTGATTCTTTTGTTGCTGTTATTGCGCCTATATGAAATGTCACTGAGGGTATTAACTGCTTGCAGTAGTAATAGTAGAATGTTTTTCGCTGTAACCCTGTTATTGACCACGCTGCTGCGCACTTATATGTATGCGCGTATATATGACTTGGGAAGTCGTGGTGCACACCGGAAAATGGGGCTCTCCCGAAAGCCGCCGTGTGACTCTGACGTAGGTCATATAGATCGTGTATTTTGCTTGATAGCTTAGGATAAATAATAATTCTTAGATGAGGCCACGTGGTAGGACACAGTGTTACATACTGTGAGACTGAGAATAACGACACTATTCTGCCCAGTGTTCTGGAACGCCCTGCATACATCCATAATGATGAGACAGGAAAAATATGTTGCAGTTGCACACAGTTACGTGATTTTGTTGGATTTTTTTCTTTCATTATTTAAGCATTTTATTGCAAACTACAGCAATTTCGAGATTTTACATATTTTATAATCTATTATGTCATTAGCTACTTCAACAAGTATTGTGAATAAACTGTTGTTCTAGTAGCCCCTATAATTTTTACTTTGATCAGAAACCATTCTAAAATGTATATACAACAATTCTGTTGCGACTGTTATCGCCAATACGTACGCATCTTGTGAACCTAATTATATTCTATAAAAAACGTTTATATATATATATATATGTGTGTGTGTGTGTGTATATTACATTTTTTTTTTGCATGAAAAGTCCGTCCTGATATTGCATTTTAAACTGCATAAACAAGCGTAAAACAAACTTTTTAAAAAGATTCCGTTTCTTATATAATTTACAATAAATTTCTAAAGTTTTTTTCGTAGTTTTCAACATGAACATTATTTAAGGGTCAAACAACACAGAAACGCAAATGCTCGGTTGTTCTAAATGCTCAGCACTTACCTCTATCCAGTAGACTTATAGCCGTCACAAAAAGCACACAGGTCCTAAATGCCATTGCGTTAGACGGAGATTTCAGTCTGTCTGTATTTGAATGGCCCTCCTGATTTCTCCCTACTACACTATATACCGCGTATAAAGCCAGCTAATAGCACATGCTACATGGGCCGCAGGAATTAGAAACATTCATAACTCTTTAAACATATTTCTCTTCCGCGTTTCTTTGTTGACCGTCGTAACTGTATGCACGCAACCGTATGTGGTTTCTCTTCCATTGCAATCTCTTACAAATGTTTATGAAGTATGTAGCGCAATTGCCATGCATTCTATTCTTTGTTAAATAATTCGGGTTTCTGACTTTTGTCTTGTTTACTGAAAGATAAAATACATAGAAAAATAATTTACGAAATACTTTTATGTTCCAAAGAATAGCCTATATACAGGCCCGAGGAGAGGGGGGTGCAGCCGGTACATCGCTCCGGGGCTTATGAAGCTCAAGGGGGCCCATGAAGCCCAACGCGTCCCATAATTTTTATTAT
>JAODKC010019071.1:0-23163 GCA_026777985.1 Mormyrops attenuatus
CGCCTTTTGGCTCAGCTCTTTCTTCACCATGACAGACCGATGCAGCGCCCGCATCACTGCTGATGCCGCACCGATCCTCCTGTCGATCTCCCATTCCATCCTTCCCTCACTCGTGTACAAGACCCCAAGATACTTCAACTCCTCCACTTGGGGGAGGACCCCCGACCCGGAGAGAGCATTCTACTCTTTTCCGCCTGAGGACCATGGTCTCGGATTTGGAGGTGCTGATTCTCATCCCAGCTATGTTGTGACTATGACATCTACATTCCCCACATGTCGGGCAATTGCTGATACGACTGCTGTTTCTGATCTTGACTGGTCTTGGTCTTGTCTTGGTCTCGCCCTGCCTTGTCTTGGTTTTCTTTCGGTCTCGGTACACTCTGGTCTTGGTGATGACTTGGTCTCAGTTTAGGTGGTCTCTACATCACTACATCCCAGTAAGATGGGGGTGGCGCAGCTTAGAAAAGCACAAGCATACCCCAACGCTATGGGACAAGGACATGAGGAAAGCTTGATGGTTGAACTCCTAAAACCATACAGAAAATGGGGTGGGAAAATAATAATAATAGACACTTCTCTCTTAATGACCCATTTCTGTTCCTATGACTAAAACAAGCAAATTGGTCAATAAGCGAGGAGCTGCCCCTTACTGGTATTTCAGGCATACTATGCTGGTAGTGGGTTTATGTCAACCATCTTTTGCATTTTTAGTATATTAATAAATGTTAGTACAGTAGTGAACTGTGTACTGTAATAAACAGAATAGAGGGAATCACCTGTAATATACATTACTTAGGTTTACATACTGTAAATACAGGTAATCATTTTTATTTACAGACAAGGTGTAAAGGAACCTCAGATGATATCTTTGTTCGATGAACTTCCCTCCAGACTGCCAGGGTGGTGCTGAAGGCACTAATGGAATTATACTTGCATACTTGCAACACTTCATTGAGAATTAAAAAGTTGTCACCTCATGACTTGCAAACTGTCTGGTTGCCTGCGAGTTTGTTACAAAGTACGTTGACTAGCCTTGTTCTTTGTGAATCCCGGTTGCCGGTTCGCTATATTAGTGCAGGGGAATTAGAGTGGCGTTCTTACTGCTCTGCGTGCCAGAGGTTAGTATTTCGCTTGCGGATTTAATTTTTTTCCCTCATTTTTTCTCCTTTTATGTTGCTGGGTGCTTTCTCTCTTACAAAATTAGCTTGGTTAGGTGCTCTACATGCCCTAACCTAATGGGGGTTGTGGATGGTCATTCTTGCTGCCTGGATTGCCTCGGTGCGGAGCACCTCCGGAAGGCGTTGTCTTACCCATGTCCTGAATGCACTGACTGGTATGGAGTGCTCGTCAGATGACTTTTTGTGCTCTGCATACATTCCTGTGCCACAGTGTAAGCGAATGCTGCCACCAGTGCAGGTAAAAAAACATAAAAAATTGAGGCCTTCTGAATTAAAGCATATAATGGAGCAGCTCTCTTCTACCGTGGAGCGTTTTCTGCCTCTTTTAATTAAGGCTATTCCCATGGTGGAGGCGCAGGTTAGTATGGAGGACCAACCTTTCCAAGTATTTCGCTATGGCCCAAACTCTTGCAGCCAAGGCACCTTGCTCAGGAGATGGAAGTGTTGTCAGTGGCTGCCTTTGGCAGCTTTTTTAACTGTGACCCATCTCTAGTACCAGGATCAAGTGCAACTCTGTCAGAGGCTGTGGCTCAGGATTCGGGCAGTGATGTTTTCTTTGCTCAGTCTGGGGGGTCAAGCTCAGTGGTGGGGTTAATGGAGACCACGCTGAAAGCAATGCTGAAATTGGATGCACAATGCTCCTGCAATGGGGTCAGAGAATGTGTTCCTGCATCATTGGTGGCACCCTTCAGTTTTGGTACCACAGTGCCATGATTTCACCTGGAGGTGTCTACCTCTGTGATTTACCTGCAACGGGGCGTGTAGTACTGCCCTCGCCTGACGATCGCTATTCACATTCTAAATAGCTGCATTACCGCGTATTCAAATCGCATTTGCATGGTAATTTGATGAACATCGCAATGGTGAAACACGATCTGGATACATCCCCATCAGCACCATAAAACGGGGGGGGGATATGGCCAGGTGTGAATGGCTCATGCATACACATGAAGCTCCTACATATTCAATTGGAAGGAGACCAGAAATAGTGACATGAGTTAGCTTTTGAATCTCAGGATGATTAGTCCATACACTGTCAGAATCAATCCACACCTCAATCACCTCATATTTATGACAGTAACAGGAGGACAATGATTAATTCTAGGCGACATAATCATCCGCAAGTTCGTTCTAATACAAGCTTTCATGGCCGAGCAGCTGCAAGCAGGCCTCACATCACCAAGTGCAATGCCAAGCATCAGATGAAGTGGTTTAAAGCACACCGCCATTGGACTCTGGAGTAGTGGGAAAGTGTTCTGTGAAGTGACAAATCACCCTTCTCTGTCTGACAGTTTGATGGGTAAGTCAGGGTTTGGCAGATGCCAGGAGAACATTACTTGCTTGACTGCATTGTTCCAGAAACTTCCCATGAGAATTTAAGCTGGAGAATTTTGGGAATATTCAGCTTGACATCAAACAGGCATATGCAAACGTTTGTGAATATATACTAAGTAAATGACTTCGTAATGAATAGAATGCTGAATTTCGTTATTTATAGGCTGTAACAAGTGTTTTCTCTGTAATGAGCCGAGAGAACTGTGGAACTCCACGTGAGCTGTCAGATGCAGCAAAGAAAGCAAACTATGAATAACACAACACAATATTACTATTTAATGCACACAAATACTCACAAGCACTTGGTTACACAGTGAAATCATGATTAGTGCCATCAAGTTTGACATCTTGCGATTCTAACAGTATGTTTTATGGTTTCTGTGCGCCAAAGGGTTTGTAAGTTATTGTTTCTAAACTCAGTAACTGCATTGTGCGTTGATCAGGTCCCAAAGGTTAAATTGTCAATGAAATGGTGTTAGCTAGCTCACATTTAGCATTTACGATTTACCCGCTAGCTATTGTATAAAGACATTTTGATTTAGTATGTCAGGTTATGTTTTAATTTAGTTGTCCCAAAATCTTTGTATGAATGTGCATGCAAATGTTTCACTGCTATTTTGTTTGTACAAAGCCTTTAAAATGAGTCCCCAGGAAACAGCTGCCGGTGTCATTTTTTTATTGTGTATAAATATGTGTACATGTAGATTTTTAGGAAGTTTCCCTGGATGAGAAAGGACAGTGAGGGAGGATGAAGGGGAGCTGCTTATCATTTCTGAAGTACCTAATAAAACTTCATCACCCAAATGGCTGGTGAGCCTGCATTTTCACACTGAGGCAACAAGAAGCCCCCAGGCTTCACGTGTGAAGCCCTCCAATCTCTGCGTGCGTCTGTGTGTGGTGTGCGTTAATGCAAAGCTTCTTTTTTTTTTTTTACTGATGTTAAAGCAAAATATCCTTGCCTTTTTTCTTAGATAACCAGATTATACTGTCGGACTGCGCCTCCTCCCTTGCTGTGCAGGTAAATCTACTGTCTGCTCTAGGTGTGTCACAGTATCATGACAGTTTAAATGTGACATTTTGTGAAGATGGTACGGTACCATTCAAGAAACCCACAAAAAGGTTTATTTGTACTAATCTCTCCATTTTAGAATAATTATAAAGACATCACAACAATACAATAACACATTTGGAGTTATGCACTGATCAAAAAAGTAACTCAACATAAATAATGGGAGGTGGGGCAGCTCTGTGGTTTGGGACTCAGAAGGTTGCCAATTCAAATTCCTCAGTCAGCACAGTGATTCCACCATTGGGCCCATGAGCAAGGCCCTTAACCCCAATTGCTCCAGTAGCTGGCTAGTGCTACTGTCTCCTCTACGCCAGTTTCATGAGGGGGCCTTCTGGAAAGCTTTTCCAGCTGTCCTGAACAAGGTCCCACATATACGCTGTGTACTCATTGGCTGCTTTTGTTTCATTCTCTAGTCAAACTCCTCCAAACCCATTTCTGCTGTGTTTAGGACAGGTGGCCAGGTCATGTGATGCAACATAGGGTCATTCTCCTTCGTAGATGGGTTAGGTGCACAGTTTATCTTCAGGAAGTTGGAATCCCAGACATGGGATTTGTAGTCTCAGACATGTTATTGTGATAAACTGTACTTATTCATACTGAAAGTCAAGTATAACACAAGTGGTTTTATTTAGTTTGAACAGTTTAATCTTTGGTGATATGGGAAGGTTTGAAAATGACCTTGTGAGGAAGCTAACTGACTAACTGAGATAGTGAGAGACCATTTTGTTGGACTGTCAAATGGCAACATGCAGCTTTCTTGCCAGTGTCCTCTGGACCTATTTGGAGGTGTCTGTTGTATCTTTTATTATTTGATTTAATATTATTTTATGTTTAATTGATGGAAATTTGATTTAATGTAAAATAAGGGGCAAATTGCTATATAGAAATGTAGTTTAATTCAGTAATAAGTACTTGACGAATAATTAATATAGCAAATCTTATTTATTTTAATTTGGGACGATTTACAGAAACTGCCAGTAGGTGGCTCTGTCAATAATATTCTGTGTAAACTAAATGTAACAGAGAATATGCCTGTTGCATGTTTCCCCATGGGGGGTCTGATTGCCTTTGTTAGATGCTGCCGTAGTCATCCTGACCCAGCCCTCTGAGAGTCCTTGGAGGAGCAAGCCTCAGGATCTCCAGCTCTTGTGTCTGTCTCTGCCTCGAGTCTTGTTTCTCAATGGAAATAACATCAGATAGGTGGTGAATTACTTAATGGCTAACCATGGTGACCTGTACTTCTGACTCCTGCAATGAGGCACGTGTATGATTCAGGGAACCAGGAAGCAGCAGATGCCGCCACAGACCTCATCTGATGTATGTCTTCCCCTGCAGGCATATCTGCGCATGTGTGACCTGCCACTCAGAGTCTGCTGTCGGGCCAACGCCGAGCACATGTCACCCTCCGGTAAGTCTCTGTGCTCCCCCCCCCCAATGCTCTGTAGGGCCCCCTTCTCTTTTCCTGCTTCCCTGTGTTGCTGCTGGTACAATGCCAAAGCTGCTATCCCATGAAGCACTGGGGTCATCAGGTGCGCTCAACCTCAACAAATGCACTCTGGGTGCTGTGTCAACAAGTTGCTATGTTAATTTCAGGAACACCAGACATGGTGTCAAAAGGCAGCACAAACAAAATTCACACAAATTTGTGTAATTTTTTTTTGTGCAGTCGTCACTTTTAATTTGGTTACACTTGCCATGAAGTGCCAGATTTGTACCCAGTATACAATAACACTGAAAGCAAGTGGTTCCCATTATCGTCACTGGCGATGGAAAATGATAAACATCTGATTTGCCCTTACTTGGTTTGATAGTTTTCCTTAAACTATCACTTCTGCTGTGCTGGCTTGTGCTACACAGACCGCGGGCAACGGCCCCTCATGCCCTGGTGGGGCCAGTCTGTCATGATGGTGTGTTAAGAAGGGACAGATAGCTGAGAACAACACTTGGTGCAGCTGCACATGCCCTGGGTGACTTTCCAGGCCCCCCTGCTCACCTGGCTAGGCCAGGTTACTGTCTGGCCTCAGTGTGATGTTCAATTCAATCTGAGTGTTACTCTGGAGCTTCTTGGTCATCAGGGTTGCTGTTACTCTGTCATGGTCATTCTTTGCTTTCTGCCTGCTGTTTTTGCTCAAGGCAAAGTGCCCTTCATCCACGTGGGAAACCAGGTTGTGTCGGAGCTGGGGCCCATCATTCAGTTCACGAAGGCTAAGGTGAGCTGGCAGGCAGGCTGGGGAGGGTGGCCCTGGATGTCATGTGGCTGACTTCTTCTTCCTGTTCCCCAGGGTCACTCTCTGAGCGATGTGCTGGATGACGTTCAGAGGGCAGAGATGAAAGCCTATATGGAGCTGGTGAACAACATGTTGCTGACTGCAGAGGTACTGAACCCCCATCAGGGTCTCTTACTCCGTCACCTTACCCCTCCCTCATCCCAGCCGTCTTCCCATCTTGCAGCTGTACATCCAGTGGTGTGACGAGACCACAGCAGCAGAGGTGAGCATCCTCGTAGACGTGGGCCTTAAAAGGGCAGCCTATCGGCCCCCATGGGTCAGATGCTGACTCTCCCACTGGGCTCATGTGCAGATCACCAGGCCTCGGTACAGCAGTCCCTATCCTTGGCCGTTGAAGCACATCTTGGCCTATCAGAAGCAGTGGGAGGTGCGGCGTAAGATGAGTGCCGTCGGCTGGGCAGAGAAGACCCTGGAGCAGGTGAGAGTCCATGCTTTTGTTTTCACGTCCATCTTTCTGTCAGTGTATCTGTGCATCTGTCTGTCTGCAGGTCCATGTGTCTGTCTGTGTGCCTGTGTTTCCGGGACGAGCTTCCCGGGGGCAGAGTGAGTCTGTGTCCCCATGTCCATCTCTGTATCCCACGCCTCCTCGGAGCTTCTCAGAGGCACAGTGATTTTGTGTCCCCCGGTCTGTTTCTGAGTCATACCCCCTCCTTGGAGCTTTCCAGAGGCAAAATGAGACCACATCCCTGTGTCCACCTCTGTGTTCTGCCCATACTCGGAGCCTCCAAGAGGAAGAGGGAGTCTGTGTCCCCTTGTCTGTCTCTGTGTCCCGCCCTTCCTTGGAGCTTTCTGGGGGCTAGTGAGTCTGTGATCCTGTGTTCTTAGCCTGTCTGTCTCGCAGGTATATGAGGATGTGGCCCAGTGCTGCCAGGCACTCTCGCAGAGACTCGGCACACAGATGTACTTCTTTAACAGACAGTAAGTTTCCAGCGGCTCCGAAGGAGGGGGGCACAGGAGATTGCTCAGCGGGGCAATGTAGCTGCAGATGACATAGGGGTTGGTCATTGCCTTGGATTCTGACCCTGATTTATTTCCATGCCTGTGGCTCTCTGGGGTTGTTTGAAGTGTGGGAGCATGGGGGGGGGGGGCTTGCATATGCGCAGGAGCTGTTGAAGGAACAGTGACTGGTGTCGCTCTCACATTGGCGGTTTCAGTCTCATGCGATGAGCCAATTCCCCCCCAGGCCCACGGAGCTGGACGCCCTGGTCTTCGGACACCTTTTCACTATCCTTACCACCCAGCTGACCAGCAACGAGCTCAGTGACAAGGTCAAGACCTACAACAACCTGCTGACCTTCGTGCACCGCATCGAGCAGACCTACTTCGAGGGCCCGGACCAGGCTGGGCAGAGCGGGGCTGGGCCCAGGGCCCCTCCTGAGGTCTGAGCATCTTCCCAGCATTCCCTTGGTGCTCTCAGGCACTCATATTCTATGTTTCCTCTGTTTTTCATTTGTTGTTCCAAAAAAGAATAAAGTATTGTAACTTGTATCTTTGCAGGTCTGTGTATGAACGTTTGCGTTAATGGTTCGAATGAAACAGATTATATATGAATACATAATAGAGTGAACCTTGGAACTTGTACGTCTCTTAACTTGACCAACTCGGACGTCGAATGGGACTGTCAAATTTTTTTCAAATTGGAACTCGACCGTTCCAACTAAAACTTGTATGGGTCGGGATTTAGGGTTGGAAACCGAAAGTAGATTCCAAATTAGAACTGAAAATACCCAGTACTGGGTACCCAATATTTTTTTTTCTTATTCTGGTTATGCTTATCGGTTCCTAAACACCAAATATTTGCAAGGACCTGTTTTAGGTGCATCATGCATCAATGCGCAACAAGCTAGCGTGCGTGACAGCAGTGTGAAAGATGTCATTTTCATTAATAAAGTGAAACTACAACAACTGACTGAATCTATTCTTAAATTGCAGGCCTGCTTGACATTACTTGTCCTAAATCAATGCTGTCATAGCCAAGGCCCAGTTATCACCCTTAGAATTTGTGAGACACGGGCGCCTTAACCTAGTTTCACACATTTAAAAACATTTTCTATGTTCTCCATCACTGGAAATGCTTGAAAAAGTCAGAAACCTTAACCTGTCTATTTTAAAATGAATTCTCATAAATAACACAATAAATCAGCTTAAAATACATACAAATTGCAAAATGCTCCTTTATTTTTTTTCTCAAAGCAGATTTTAAGTGTGTGACAACAACCTAAATGACTCCGCTTGTCAGACAAATAAGCAAAATATTGCAAACCCTAATGTGTTTTCAAATACGTCCACTCTCCACAAACGTCCACTTCATACATATATATATATATGTGTGTGTGTGTGTGTGTGTGTGTGTGTCCAGCACCATATCATTAACAAGAAGTGATTTACTTCCTAAAGAGTGAACATTCAATAGTGCGCATTTTCTGATGGGTTTATTTTGTGACTGATTTGATCTTATTAATGGGATTGTAGGATCAAGACAATTGGATATGCGCCTGCCAGGGCAGCGCGGAGACACCAGGGGTGAACTCCCAGTGTCTGTGACGGCATGCAAGGTACACGCGGCCCTGCAGCGAGTAAACACCAGGAAAGCTGTGGGACCAGACAGTATCTCTGGACATGTACGGCGGAGCTGCGCTGACCAGCTAGCCAACGTGTTCACCCATATTTTCAACGAGTCTCTGGCGCAGTCTGTTATACCGGCGTGTTTTAAAAAATCCACCATCGTCCCGATTCCAAAGAATAACAAGCCCTCAGTCCTCAATGACTATTGCCCCGTGGCCTTAACATCCCTTGTCATGAAAGTGTTTGAGAGACTTGTTAAGAACTTCATCTGTTCTTCCATCCCTAACTCCATCGATCCACTGCAGTTTGCCTACCGCACCAATAGATCCACTGAGGACGCCATCTCTCATGTCATACACACTACCCTCACTCATGTAGATGGAAAGGGGGAATTATGTAAGAATGCTGTTTATAGACTACAGCTCAGCATTCAATACCATAGTCCCCTTCAGACTGTTCACCAAGCTGAGGGATCTAGGACTGAGTGACCGGCTGAGCAGATGGATTTTGGATTTTCTTACAGGAAGACCCCAGGTGGTGAGAGTAGGCAACTGTGTATGCAGCGTAATCATCCTCAACACCAGAGCTCCACAAAGCTGTGTTCTGAGCCCACTGCTGTACACCCTCTACACCTACAACTGTGTAGCCACACTCAGCTCAAATTCCTATGTGAAATTTGCTGACGACACAGTAGTGCTTGGCCTCATCTCCAACGATGATGAGTCACCCTACTTGAAGGAAGTGGAGAACCTGGAAAGGTGGTGCCAGCATAACGGTCTCCAGCTGAACATCAGCAAAAACAAAGGAGCTGATTGTGGATTACAGGAGGCAGCAGGGCTCTTACACACCTGTCCACATCAATGGTGCTACAGTGGAGAGGGTGAGCATCTTCAAATACCTCGGTGTCCACCTACAGGAAGACCTCACCTGGTCCACACATGCACGTGCTCTGGTCAGCAAGGCGAGGGAGTGGCTCTACCATCTGAGGCAGCTGAGGAGGTTTAAGGTCTCTCCTGCTGTCCTTAAATCCTTCTACTCAGCTGACATAGAGACATCCTGACCATGAGCATCACATCGTGGTTTGGGAACTGCTCTGACCAGGACCGGAAAGCCCTGCAGAGGATGGTTAGGGCAGCTGAGTCCTGCACCAGATCTGCCTTGCCCTCCTTACAAGAAATCTACAACAGCCGCTGCAGGACCAGAGCAACAAAAATCTTCAAGGACCCCTCCCATTCCAATAACTCTCTGTTTTGCCAGCTGAGTTCAGGCAAATGCTTCCGCAGCCTTATGACAAAAATGGAGAGGTCAAGAAGGAGCTTTTTCCCCCAGGTCATAAGGCTCCTAAATCAGGACAATACTCAATGCCTCTAGGTACTGCATCACACTGCCCAAATCGTTGGCACATACCTCAGGCCTCTTGCACATTGCACTTTAATTGCACAGCAAAACACCTCTATCACTTATGTATAGATTATGTACAGCTGACCATTTCATATATTTTTTTGTTATCATGCACAGCTGCTCAGAGTGACCAGGGTTACATTCCACTATGTGTTGTATGTGTACAACCTCTTGAACTTGATTGATATCAAGTTATTCGAACAGGAGCCCAAAGTGGAATGTTTAGATCTAAGTCTCAGTCTAATAATGCTTACAAAATTTGTTCTATGCTCACTCAACTCTGTTTCTAAATAGTCGCTAGGTTTAGGGGATGCCTGCAAAAATTAAAATGAAATACCACCATTTGCATTTTAATTTTCCACTCATGTATGAGTCAGATGTGAAAAATTAAAACATAAAATTAAAAATCCTTACATTAGAAACTGGAACCTAACTATACAGTGCGATCAAACCTGGTGTGTTTATCAAACCAGGCAAATTCAACATTAAGTTCCAATAGATTCCAGTTTTATTACCTTAATAACTAACAATAATAATTAGTAATAGTCTGTAGGGTTTGCCAACTACACCAAAGCATTTGATATAGCGAATTTTAGGTTTATAATGAAATTGTGTAGATTTCTTGCGTGAAAACCTGAAAGTGCGAGAGTCACGCCAGATGCATGAGATCTGGCAACCCTGTCAGTGCTAAGTATAAATAAAGTTACCTGGTTAGATTACGTGCTATAATTCACTTAAATTACACGACTATAAACAACATGTAACATTATTTGGTTCCCAAATCAAAGCCTGCTACCATCAATTCAGTTACAGCTGCTCTTAGCCTGAATAACTAAGCTTTGGGACCAGTGATCTGAATCAATTGTGCAGCTATATATCTTCTCTGCCCAGTTTGCACCCACGCACTACAGGTCACTTCCACCTTCGTGTGCCAAGTCTGTTTGTTTATGGTTTGGTAATTATCTTCCAGTGCTTTATATCTTTACATGTTCTGCTCTTGTTTTCTAATATACCAGTTCACCAAATTTGCCTTTAATATATGCTAATATATGGTTATGTTTACGTTTATTTTATGTTTGGAAAGCAGGAACTTCTATCCAAAGCACCTTACAGAAATCACATAAAATTATTATTATTAATAATAATAATTTGTCTTTCCTGATTAGAGAGATGACCATGAGAGCATAATGCAGAGTTCAAAAATAGTTAAAACATAAAATATTAAAACGTCCATGTGGCGACTAACTCTTTGGTCACAAGCCGCTACTGTAGTATAGTCGATTGTGTGAAATGGTGTCCACTCAAAATTTCTAATTGCCCCCCCCCAACCTGAGCAGTCTAGATTCGAGCCTGGTATGTGTCTGTGTGTGTCTTTGTTCCATAAAGAAACCGAATAAGGGCTCGTTCCCACTATGCGCGTTGCTTTTCATCAACGCGCATGTTCTGCGACTCACTATAACATCATATATTGCATAGAAAGCAATGTATGATGTTCACACTAGTGCGCATCTTGAAAAAGCACTGCTGCACGCATTTCTTTGCGCAATCCCATTGATGACAATGAAAACTGATATAAACGCACTCCAGTTTGTATGCCTTTTACTCCCTCTTTTTCCCCCACAAACACTAGGGACAATCATGTACAATTACAAAGACGACTAATACAACTTGACAATTAAAACGTATAAAAACGCACAAGAACTTGGACAAACGCGAGATGACAGCGCAGAAAAACGCAGTGCAACGTGTTGGGCATTTCCTTGCGTTTTTGGCTTCCCTAGTGTGAACATATCCTAACCAAAATCAGACGCGGCGTTCCCAGGGTTCACAAAGATGTGCCGTCCTAGTGGCAGACAGGCGCGGTATAAATAATGGCTTTCTGCCGGTTCATTGCATGATATATATATAGGCTATAAAAGACAGACGTCAGTTTTCAGAATTCACCATTAAGCATATACTCATCGTGTGATCGTTGTACAGCTGTAGCAATACTGAAAAATGTAATGAAATGTAAACCTACACCATTTAACACAAACCCCCGTCCTGATCCAGAATAACTACATTCCGAGCTGCGGATAAACCTGTACGGGAGACCAGGCGTCCCTGGCTGCATTGGGAGGGGCGCCGACGGTTTAAATGTCTGGTAAAATGCATGATGGGCCGAGGGACCGCAGTCGGGAGCAGAAGCGGCATGGCGTCAGACCGCAGCGGATACGGACGGCAGCGCGCAGCCCGTCAAAGGCTGGAGGTGATCAGCGGCCATTTGGGGAGGCAAGAAACGTCGGGCGCCTGCGAGGGCCGGCAGGCCGGCGCTGTCCATAGGAATGCGGTACCCCTTAGGAGGTGGGTGCCGGTCCGCGAGTACCGGGCAGGCGGGCTGACAAATCTGCCTGTACAAGTGTGTCGGGCACAGCAAGCGCAGCCGCAGCCGCAGCTTGGAGGGTCCGTGCCGATAAAGGCGAGCCGGGAAGTCAGGTGTTTAACGTGGAGACTGCGTGTGCTTGTGGTTCCGGTCTGGGGGGGGCTCCTGGACGGCGCCAGGTGTGTGTGATTACTGCGTGTTGGAGCTGTCCGCGATCTGGACATTTTTAAACGGAGATAATGTTTTACCCGTATTACTCCCATGCGTACAGACATACTAGGTATGTAGCCGGGTAGCATAGTTAAATAATGGGTTTGAATCCCCGGTCGGCGGACCGACCTGCAAAATCTGCCAAGGTGGAGCTATGCCGGGCACCCATCATTTTTTTTCTGGCTACGGGCCTGATACGATCGCCGGTAGATCGGCATGATAAGGAGCGACATGTGCGCATTTCACTGTGCGGTGGCCTAGATGCCACTGCAAAGCGACTTCATTATAGTATATACCAGCGTAGCAGAGGCCCAGGGGGTGTTGGGATCAGCGAGGAGGCCGTCGCCGTGACCCACCATTCCACTGGTGCAAACCAGTGTAGAGTTTTGAGTTATGCGGGAGAATGATGGGAACGGGATCTGATTGGTTTGGAGGGACGGGCCGCCGCTCCGCGTTTCTGCAGACACTGATTGACAGATGTGCATTTAAACTGAACTCCTCCCCGCAACAGAACGCCTCAGGGGCGTATCGCTCGCTTCCCCCCGCTCTGTTTGTCATCTTTTCTCCGGACATGCCGAATATGCCCCCACTCTTTGGAGTGCAGCTCCAGGGGAGGGCGCTGGGCAGTTTTTCCAGTCCTTTCGCAACCAACAGCGTAGATTAGCAGTAATTTTGCTTTGGGGCCAGGTGCCAGTTCGAGATTGTGTAGGTTTTTTCTAAGCTGTTACTTTTCAGTCATGTCGCAATCTTATGAGGGTTATCCTGGTCAAACTTGTTTGAGTGTAAACACTGAGGAATGCCCGCACAAGGCTCACTGTGTGTTGCAGATTTACAAATACATCTTTGCAGCTCAGGTTTTTGAATATGGCTTCTTGAAGGTTAATTTTAAATTCTACACTATGCTATGTGGGCACCGTAATCACCTGTCAATTCTTTCTATTGCGTATCCCTAATGGTGTCTCAGTTTGAACCACGGGGTGTGCTCTCACTCCATAGATGCATTTTTAATATTGATGGCTGGTCAAAGCCCTGTGGCTGCCGTGGCAGTGCTGCACGGGTGGTGAGTGGTCATGTGACCACTCACTGATACTGCCCTGTCTGTCCATGCAGGCAGGACATTCTGAAATGGAATGGCTGGGGCTTCAGGGACTCCAAGTTCCTCTTCAACAAAAATGGCCAGGCGGAACTCACCGGAAAAAGGTATGGAATGCATTTCCCGATAACAATGACTCTTAGAATGTCTGTTTCCCGAACAATCTCTAAAGGGATTGCTTAAGCGAGAGTTTGTGTGACCTTAATAGGCACCCAGACATCTGATTGGTTGATATCGACGCCACAAACCCGCCACCCTAGATTGTAGTATCACCAGTTTATTTTTATTTGTTCTATAAAACACATGAGTGCACCAGTTTGTGTATATGTCGTTGATATAGGGACGAGCAATGGCCCAACAGCCAAATTCTCTTCATGTAAGAGAATGTCCTGTGTGCTTCAGTATTAACTACTAAGGATTATTCCAGGGTGCTTTTTTGGGGGAAATATATTAGAGAAATATATAAATGAACCTGCAATGTTGACTCTTATCAGCCTCATGAACTAAAGTTTTGATATACCGTGACTTCGGCACATTTAGAGAGGTGTGTGCATTCCAGGGCGATCGGAAATAGGGGGAATGCGTTCACCCTAAATATCGGCAGAACTCACCCCCATTCCTTCCCAGTTAATAAATAAATACATAATCAACCGTGCATTCCTTATCTTTCGTTATGAATCCGTGCATTACTGAGGCCAATTCACTATAAGTTCAGAGAGCAAGAAGAAAACCAACGAAGACTGTAGTGATGTATTAGACTAAATCATTTTATCATATGGATCAGTTATTTTTTAATTTTTTTTAGGCAAGTGACGTTTGGTTGTCTAACTGCCCTTAACTATGATGGTTTTATTTTAAATGAGCAGTATGAGCCGACAACAGTGATAAGAGACCGCTGAGAGAGGCTCAGACCAATCTTCTGTGCGATATTCTTTCGTAAAGTATACTTAACTAAGAATGGTTCGGGAAACCCATCGGAGCATTAAGTAACAACTGGTGGAACTTACAAACGACGTAGCGTTAAGAAGGTTTCAGGAAACGCACCCATGGCATGTCACTGCCTGTTTCCCACCATGCCCATAGGGGGCAAGTCATGGTGACGCCTTGAAAGCTGTGTGGTTTGTGGATTTCAGGTCACCTGTATTATGGAGCCACATGGTGACAAACATTCTTACTGCTTCCTAAGGGCTGCTGTAAAAGACTAAATGAGGGGTGACAAACTCATTGGCTGAAAGGGCCATATTCAACACCAGCATTGAATCTCTGGGCAGAACATGGTTTATTTATTTAGGTAATAACAGTAGGGTGCAACTTTGCAGTTCTTTATTTACGTATATTAAAGATGGTATACAGAAACCTCTCTGAAGATATAGAGATAACTCAAATGCGTCCACTGGATTGATGAACTGTTATCTCCATTTATTTGACACTATCCATTGGATCCTTCCATCTATCCATCCATTTCCTGTAACCGCTTTCATGGTTGCAGGGGATCCAGACCCTATCCTGGAGGCTATGAGTGCAAGGCTGGATCCTCCTTTTAAATGAGATATAGGCTTAGTAGTCCCAAGAAATCTAAAATACCTGGTTACAGCCAGAATGTTTCACTGTATTTCATGCTAACTCCCTGCTGCTGAACTTCTCAGTGGGGGAAGGGGCAAGAAGAGAAAAGAAAGATATCCTGTGTGAACTTGCACTATGATACCTACTTCCTGGTTAGGGCTGTAACAGTACATTTATTTGTTGTGCTATTCGATTACATCATTTTTATTTTCGAACACACAATGAAATGAATGAATGTTTCTTGACACGGGTAGAACTTAATTTGACAAGTAGATGTTCAGCATTTTCAGACATTTTGGGAATATTTTGGTTTTATCAAAGTACTGGAGAGAAAGTAGTTAAGAGCATGACTGTCTGTTGGCTTTGTTATACTGAACAGATATGTTGCTGGAAACATCGAAATATGCATATTTGAGACCTCATCATCCAAGTGTGTGTATGACCAGAGCGAGGCAGAAACAGCCTCTACAAGTTAGTCTCCCCGTGGCATCAAAAGTGCTTTTGCCAGGAAATTCAGACCAAACTTAAAAAAACACTAACACTATAGGGATGTTTATTGCTAAAGATGTGTGACCATTCTCGGTAGTGGGGATCATGGGATTTAGTTCATTATGATTATTATGCAGTCATATTTTTTTTTATCTTGGATATTTATTTTTACAATGTGCAAATAAGTGTCTCTTAGGTTTTCCTATTCAGACATGTCAACAAATGCATTGAATTTGGTTTAGAACTGTTCCTAACTTTTAGTAATATTTTCAAAACAAATGGTTTTCTCTGCTGTACCGAAATGGCGCTAAACTGTGACTGAAAACTGAGGTTTGAATCAAACCCTAAATTTTGTGTTCTGTTACACCCCTATTCCCAGGACATTTTTAACAGAATGTCAAAATTATTGGCCGGGCGCTACAGAATTGTACTGTGGGAAAGATTGTGGGCCTTGAGTTTGACAAATATGAACTTTATCTCTGGTTTTTATAGTCTATTTCATGACCATTGACACACAATCGGCATTCTTCTCCCATTTTATAGCTTGTTTTCTTGCTGCCTGATGGTGTTCCCATCTAGTTGACAGCAATCTCACCATCACCCATCGCCACTCTTACCCCCTCTCTGTGCCCACCCCTGGCCCCCCTTGTCTGTTCCTGCCCTCGGCTGCGGCATGCAGGTATCAGCTGAGTGGGACGTTGATGCCCGGCTTGAAGGACTGGTTTGAAGGGACGTTTGGTGCGAATCTGCAGCACAGGAGTCCGGCTGTGGTAAGTGACCCCCCCCAGCTGTGATACGTGCCCCCCCTCCCCATCTGTGGTGCTGTTGTCTGACGACCTACCCGGTGTCCAGCCGGCTCTGAACCCCAGCGTGGTGCCACCCCCTAACCTGCATGCGGCCTTTGTGGAGGCTCTGAAGGAGGCCGCCATCCTCTGCTCCCATGAGCCAGAGGATCGTGTGTTTCACTCCCATGGTGAGTTTCACATGTATCATGATTTGGTTATTTGTGATCTGCCTGTTCCTAAGTGTGAAAGTGTGGTGTTAACGTGTTTCTAGTAAAGAGAGCCTAATCTGTATGTTTCTGTGTTTTTTTTTCTTTTCTTTTTTTTAATCCTGTCTGTCTCTCTGCCTGTCTGTGTCTATGTGTGACTGACTTGTCTGACGGTCTGTCGGTATGTGCATAAATGTGTCTGTATCTCTGTGTGACTTCCTCAGGTCATTGCTTACATGAGATCTTCGCTCTGCGGGAGGGAAAAATTGGCCGTGTCCCTGACCTGGTGGTCTGGCCCGGTGAGCTGGTACTGTGTGTGAAGGTCTCGGGGTTAGCTGGTTAGGGTTAGCTATCTCCATGCAGCTGTGAACCCCACTATTCTTGTCCTCGCCAGGTTGTCATGCCGATGTGGTCAGAGTTGTAGAGCTGGCCTGTCAGCACAATGTCTGCTTGATACCATATGGAGGTGAGCGTCGGGCGTCGTTTTATCCGCCTTTGCTCACTGTGGCTTTAGACCGTACCACTGGCTGGACCTCGCCTTGCTCTGCTGGTGTGTTCATGGTTACTCTGCCACTTGCCACAGGAGGGACCAGTGTGTCCAATGCTCTGCAGTGCCCCCTGGAGGAGAGTCGCTGCATCATCTCTGTGGATACCTCACAGATGGTACCCAGGACAACCTCGTGCAGTGAGATGAGATACATGTATGGCTGAAAGGCCTTCCTACAGCTCATTCCCACTTCTTTCTAGAATCGAATATTGTGGATTGATGAAAAAAATCTGACAGCCCATGTTGAAGCTGGCATCATCGGTCAAGACCTGGAGAGATTGGTAAGCAGCCCTCGGATGCGGGCGGCTTGTCATCTGGTGGGGGGGGGATTGTTGCCTCACCCCTGTATTTGGCTTCTATGCAAACTTGTGTCTGTCTGTCTGTCTGTCTATCTGTCCCCTGACAGCTTAGTGAGCATGGCTACTGTACAGGACATGAGCCTGACTCCATGGAGTTCAGCTCTCTGGGTGGCTGGGTGGCCACCAGAGCATCAGGCATGAAGAAGAATGTTTATGGCAACATCGAGGACCTGGTGAGTCAGCCAGCAGTGGTCCGTGAAACACTGGCACTGACTCCCTATGATGCTTTGGGCCCCACTCTGCTGATATGGCCTGTCTGGAGCTGAGTTGTTGCTGGGGAGTCATTTTATAAAGCCAGAATATCAGAGCTGGGGAGGACCACCCTGTGTGGCTTTATTCTTTTCCCTGCCCTAGGGAGGGCTGCCCCATTCATGGTTATTCTGTTCTGTTTGGGGTTAGTGCTTCCTGGCCCTGTGTTCCCTAACTTGGGGAAGACTGACCTTATGCTGGTGTTCCGGGTCAGGTGGTCCACATCAAGATGGTGACCCCTTGTGGAGTGATGGAGAAGAGCTGCCAGGGGCCCCGCATATCTGCAGGGCCTGACATCCACCACTTCATCCTGGGGTCAGAGGGTGAGCTATACAGTGTCAGGAACACACCAGGGCCCATCGGGGCTGGGGGGGGGGGGGCGTAAATGGTTCTGTCGTGTGAATCAGGGGTAATTAGCCTTCATGGACCTGGGAGCCTGTGCTGAGGTTCTGCTGCTATAGTAGTGTGTGCTGTAGGTCAAAGGTTAAGAGTGAAGGGTCGGCGGTGACACGAGCCTGCAATTCTGGTGTGCAGGGTGACCTTTTGTTTAAGCTTGAATGGCATGATTATGAAAAGATTTAAATGAAATTTACAAGTTACACACACTGCCCACAAGAGTTTTCCAAATCATTAATGGAACTGTAATGGTTCACCTGAGGATGTTTATAAATCTGTTCTGTGAGTTTTTCCTGGCGGTACTGTGTGGGAGTTTTGTATGACTGTTTGGCTGGATCTGTGTGTGTCCACAGGAACTCTGGGAGTGGTCACTGAAGTCACACTGAAGATCCGGCCTTTTCCAGAGTACAGAAAGTACGGCTCTGTGGTTTTCCCGAGCTTTGAGCAGGGTGTGTCCTGCCTCAGAGAGGTTGCTAAGCAGGTAGGATCACTTGTGATATTTTTAAGGTGAGGCTCATGGCTCATGCTCGTGTTCAGACTTATGGCGATTTACTAGTTTGTTATTCGGACCCTTGGCTCCTTTGATATATTCTTATGGAGCTGCCACATAGCTTCTCGGCTAACAAATGGTAGAGGTCACCGCATCAATAGGGTGTTGCCCTGCTGCTCAGACTGAGGACTTCGTAATATATTTCCAGTCTGCTGAATGGCTAGCCAATAAGATAGGGTGCTGCGTAGACTGGTGCAGATGGCTTCAGCCTGGCCTCTCTTCCAGCGCTGCGCTCCAGCCTCCATCCGACTCATGGACAACGCACAGTTTCACTTCGGTAAGCTTCCTTGGTGTTCAGCATCACTCTGCATTGTGGACGGGGGTGGGGCTGCAGACCGAAGGAGGGGTACTCTTCAGTGTGGGAGAAGCTTCATAGGCAGGGAGGACCCTGGGGTCTTTGGTGTGGGAGGGACTTTGCAGGTGAGGAATATCCTAGGCTCTTTGGTGTGGAAGGGGTTTTGTTCACAGGGAGGATCCTGGGCTCTTCAGTATGGGAAGGGTTTCATACATGGGGAGCGTCCTGGGCTCTTTGGTGTGGGAGACACTTCTTAGGTGGAGAGGATCCTGCAGAGTACCTGCATCCCCAGTGCCTTGCAGCTGTTTGTTGGCTGGCTCTAGGTCTGGCTTCTCCTTCCTGTTGCCCCTGTCCCTTACAGTGAATCACAGAAAATAGTGACCACCTCTCTCTGACTGTTAGGGCACGCACTGAGGCCGCAGACCTCCATGTTCATGTCTTTCTTGGATGGTCTGAAGAAGTTTTACATCACCAAGGTACCCCCCACCGCTGTGCCTGAATAGGACCCGCTGTAGGCTGTCTGGGCTCTGCCTGTTTAACCTCCCATTCTCCCTCAAGTTTAAGGGGTTTGACCCCCAACGCCTGTGTGTGGCAACACTGCTCTTTGAGGGTGACCGGAACCGTGTGCTGAACCACGAGCAGCAGGTCTATGACATTGCGGCCCAATTCGGGTGAGGTTCTGCTTCAGCCTCCTTTTGGTTCTCCATAACAGCATCTAGCTCTTTTATTAAGGGCCGTATTTGGTGACTTTTCACACCAGCATGTTTTAGGTTGATTTGTTTTCCTGTCTTAACCTGACGCTGCAGGGGCCTGGCGGCCGGTGAAGACAACGGGCAGAGAGGATACCTGTTGACCTTCGTTATCGCCTACCTGCGGGTGGGTCACAGGGGGGTGCTTTTGAACTAAGCATATTCTCCTCATCAGTTAGGACACACTCACCACACTTAACCCGAAAAAGAAGGAATGGCTAGACAAGAGGTATAATTAATTAACTAACATGAAAAGGGGGTTATTGTGTTGGTGATTCTGACATTTAACAAATACAAAAAATTTGGTGGTCCTAACTGACCTAAAACAGAAAAGGTGTACTCTGATTTAATGTTCAACAGTGAGGGGAAAAAAGCTTTTGTGTCTTTTTCTGAAGTGTACACAAACTTCTGGTTTCAACTGTATTCCCTTAACTTATTAAAACCAATGTAGTTTATAGCTCTGATTTAATGATCGCTCAACCATTTTACCCAAGCAGGGTCTATCATTGCAGTTTTAAAATCAAATAACATAAAATTTGACAGTTTCCCCCCCCCAAATCTTTCAGCTTTACTGCAAGTAATACACAGTAGACAATCAATTAGTATAATAAGATGTACGTTCATTTCTTAAATTGTTTTGTATTGTCAATTGTTTTACTCCAAAACATATTAACAACAGCAGTGGCAAAGTCAACATTATTAGACAATAATTTAACATGAGTCTGTTGTCAGTCTTATTTGAAAAACTAGAGGAAATGTATTTGTTACGGTAATGAGTTTGTGAGAATAACCCATTTTGTGTTTAAGAACAGATCGGCGTTTTCCTTCTTCCCTCATTCGGAGCAATTCTGTAAACAAGCAAATACGCCTAGCCAGCAGATATGGTGTAAATGTTAGTTATTAATAGTAGTATTTACTGAAAGCTTAGGGTTACCCTAGGATTGCAAGGACACACTGCTTCCTTTGAACATATTTTTTTACTCATTTTAATTGAAAAATTTTCCATCATTCGTTTAGCCTAATTGATTTGCCTGCTAGGTGTGCTGACAAGGCAGATGTCACTTGAATCCTACGTAACGGTAATATACTTTGTATATACTTATATACTATTGTGTTGTATAACTATATGGATTAGGCAGTACAGTGGTGCAGTTATTAGCACTGTTGCCTCAAACCTCTGGGACATGGGTTCAGGTCTCCGCCAAGGTTTCATGTGTGTGGAATTTGCATGTTCTTTCCGTGCTATAGTGGGGTTTCCTCTGGGTACTCTGATTTCCCCCCCCCAAAGTCCAAAAAAACATGCTGAGGTTAATTGGCAAATTGCCCATAGGTGTGCTTGTGTGCGTGAATGGTGTGTGAGTGTGTCATATCACAGGGAGTTGATACCCCTTCCTGGGTGACCACCCGCGACCCTGAGTAGTATAAGTGGTTACAGAAAATGGATGGATGGAATTGTATAAATTATTCCCATGCATTTTGATTGTAAGATTTGTTTTTAAATGTATGCTAGAAAGTTTTATTTTGTTACACGTTGGGCTTCCTGAAATCTGCAGTGTTGTGTTTTGTCATGTAGAGGCTCATGACTTAATACAGAAAAAACTATTTTCTTCTACCAAACTCCACACACCAATGATATCACTGCACAGAAGATATAAGCACAAGCACCCCGACGAAAATTAGGCAACTTCAAGCAGAACAACCTACATGGATAGATGGCACTAAAGCCCCCCTAAAACAAATCTTTTTTTCTGTTTTGGGGTGAACTGCCTCTAAGTTGATGGAGAATACGCTTAAGTCAAAAAAGCACATTGCCATGCGCCTTTTTTAAAATGAAGCACATGGAAGAATTATCATCCCCCCCCCCCCCCCAAAGTCTTTCCTAACTTTTCCTCCGTGTACCCTGCTGTTAGTCTCGTGTCGCGTACTTAAACTTACTCTGAGCGTGTAAGTGAATGCACGTATTGCAAGGTGTAGCCTATTTCATTTAACTAGGCCAGTTTCAATTTTGTCAAATTTTGATGTGTTTGTATAATGTTTTCTTTGCGTAAAATCTAGTGTATTTTAAATGCGTAATTCATTTTTGCATTTTTTTTCCCCATAACAAAGTAACAATTAAAAATTAAGACTGGTATAACACAGAACCGGAGAGTTTGCTCTGTAGTTTTCATTTTTAGTCTTCCAATACAAATTAATTCTTGCCCATTGATTTACTCAGGAAGGTCCAAACCAGGTACATTACAAAATAATTTTTGTGTTCAGGTGTGGACAGTGGATAGGGGATCACTATGCTGGTTTAACATTGTGGTGTGTGTCAGCCATCGGCGATGGAAGATTGCATCATCCATCAGCCCAACCCTAGTGTGAGCTTTTTTTGGCTTGAGGCTTGATAGGCCTTCTTTGGATGAGAAGGTAATCTGGGGAAAATGCATCTTCCCACGGAAGCCCTTGGCCGAATAATCTGCTCCGAGCCACTCGGTCTCTCTGCCTGTGAGATTTTTGTCATTGTTTCCTGATACCGGTCAAACTTCTGTATAGTTGTATATCTTTGCCTTTTGGATATGGGATGTCTCTGCAGCCCAATGATGGCCTGCTTCTGTTCCCACAGGACCTGGGAATGGAATATTATGTGATTGGAGAGTCATTTGAGACGTCAGTTCCTTGGGATAGGTGAGGCTGCCTGTATCATTTGCACCGTTGCTTCTGTTGTCTTGGTCTTCTCCATTTGAGGTGGATGCTGCCGTGTGCTTGGCCGACTATGGGCCAATCTGCTCCTTGACTGCCATTTTAGCTGTGTAGGCATCAGAAGTGATGTTTCTGAGTTTCTTTTGTGGTATCTTGTATTACAGGGTTCTGGATCTTTGCAGGAATGTCAAGGAGCGGATAGAGAGGGAATGCAAGGACAGGGGAGTCCAGTTCCCCCCTCTGTCTACTTGCAGGTAGATGCTCTGGTCCATGATGTATGTGCTCAGACCACTGGTGCCCTCAGCAGTTTCCACTTCTTTTCACTGCTGCACTTAAATGGTCCTAGTGTCCCCCACCAGCCCCTGGCTTAAGCAGGCAGTGAAGCTTGATGGTAAATCTATATACAGTTGGGTCCAAATATATAATTTACCTGTTTACTGAAACATATTCAAATTACAGTTATATAATGAATATGCAGACTCTCACTCTCAGCTTTAATTTGAGGGTACCCACATCCAAATTGGAGGAAGGGTTTAGGAATTACGGTTCTTTAATATGTACCACACTTTTTTATTCTTTATTTTAAAGGGATCATAAGTAAAAAAAAAAAAAAAAAAAGACAGGTGTGGGCAAATCCTTCATTATTTCCTGTTGTTCCTAATTTACATTAATGATATTGACACCAATACATACAGTAAACTGGTTAAATTTGCACACGACACCAAGGTGGGTGGTGTAGCAGATACCGAACTAGCAGCACAGAGGCTACAACGGGATCTTGATTTAATTAGT
>JAODKC010019072.1:0-23146 GCA_026777985.1 Mormyrops attenuatus
AAATAAAAGCTATTATAAGGACTTTGGACTTTATTCACTTTTTTATACACACTGCTATTATTCTGAACACAACTGTATATAGATAGAAACTAAATATATATTTTTGAGCTTTGTGAGGGATTTAAAAAGACCAACACTCCCTGAGTCTGGAAGCAGCGCTGATCACCCATCCATTTGAAAATAACGTCATTCAAGATAACAGAACGGTAACCTGCCAGTTGTTATTGGGCAAGAAAACACGTGAAAACGGCCAATTTGATTCCTATAATCAAGAGCACATGTCTGGATTGTGCTTACACTGACCGAGGAGCTACAACCTTTTATTTTCTGATGTGGGATGGTTTTCACTAAGCAAATACAGTTAAAACACATTTCTTCTGTTCATGTTAGGATAATTGCAAATTTAGATAAGCAATAACTTTGTAAAATACAAAATGTACGACAATTTTGATAGGTACTGTGCCTTATTAATTCACATTCAATAAATGAATTGCAGCCCATCAATTTTTTAAGAAGTTGTTACGTAACAGCTAGGATTTTGAATCAGCCCATTTGACTGTCTTCTTTTACATATGCGGGACTTAAGTTTGAAAGAGGGAACAGCAGTGTTAAAAATTCACGGTATGTCAGTTCCATGAACCAAAATCTCGTTATTCAATTATGCCAAGACCATTCATCCATCCATCCATCCATTATCCTCCGCTTATCTGAAGTCGAGTCGCCTCGTTGGAAGGCGTGTCGGTGGGATTGAGGAGGTCTTTGAAGTATTCCTTCCACCGACCCACAATGTCCCGAGCTGAGGTCAGCAGCGTCCCATCCCCACCATAAACAGTGTTGATGTTGCACCGCTTCCCCACCCTGAGCCGCCGGATGGTGGACCAGAATCTCCTCGAAGCCGTCCGGAAGTCTTTTTCCATGGCCTCACCAAACTCCCTTGAAAGAGGGAACAGCAGTGTTAAAAATTCACGGTATGTCAATTCCATGAACCATAATCTCGTTATTCAGTTATGCCAAGACAAAGTCAGATTTTCATTTTAATTGATTCTAGGGCACCTTAGCAATGTTAAAATTATGGCAAATTATCCTTTGACTGGAGCATCTATTCAATTTTGTGCTATATATGATACTTAAGTAAAATAGATGTTGAAGCCAAACCAACAGTGACAGCTGCAAAAGTTCCAGCATCCATATACTGTAGTTTACTGCATGGGTGTTGATGCAGTATGGAGTTAGCTGAATGAAGAGAGAGGGTAGGGGTGTATTTATGAGGTCACAAAGATTGGAAGGGGCTGTACCCTAAATAGAATTGGTTACCAAACCCCAGTGCCAATATTTCACCTGTTCTTATACAATCAGTATGTACTGGAGTATATTGCAACACAGATATCAGTGTTTTGATGTCATAAATGCCTGAGCTATCGATTAAAATATTTGCTCTCTGTTTCTCTGGCAACAGAAGTATCACTAGTTAACATTCCACTTGCTTTGATGTCAGCAGATGCCTACTGTTAGCTAGTAACCATCATAAACTCAGTTAAAATGCGTAAATACAAGCAGTCTAAAGCAGGGGTGGGCAATCTTATCCAGAAAGGGCTGTTGTGTATGTAGGATTTTGCTGTAACTACCTAATTAAATTACTACTTAGAAGACTGATTGGTTGAAGAGGTCTCATACCTGGGTTTGAACAACTGACCTAAAGGTTATTCCAAACTCGACATACACACTGGCCCTTTGCAGATAAGATTGCTCACCACTGGTCTAAAGTCTGGATTCCAACTATGGAGAAAGTATTCAGACTTTATTAAAGAAATAAATGTGTGCATTAATAAATATATGTGAAATGTGGCAATAAATAAATGAAAATATGAAATGTGATTTGAAATGTGAGCATAAATAAATCTAAGAAAATTATTATTTTTTCTTCATGTTTTTATTTAATTATGTATTGCTTGTATCATTTACATATTCGTTTATTCAAATGACGGATGAACGATGAAAACACACTGTCGCACATCTCACAATTTTTATTTTGGACCTCGGTAAAGCACGCATAATTGAAACTGCAAATGTTGGTTTACTACTGTAAATCCAGTGTGGCAATGTTGGACTAGACAGGAGCAGTCGAACGAAAATGCAATCAAAAACCAGTATTCACTAGGGCCCTCCCTCAAAACTTTGATGGGTGAAAGTGACCAATTGCATTTCAAGGCTTATTTCTTGTCATGTTCTGCATCATTGAAATTCATGAATAAATAAACAAATAAATAAAACAAATAAATAATTGGATAAGTAAATACAACCAGGAATACATTAACAGCTTTAACAGATTTATTTATGTTCACATTTCATATCACATTTCATATCATTATCATATATTTATTGCCACATTTCACAATATATTTATTTATTAATGCACACATTATTTATTTTAAAAAGTCTAAATAATACCTCCATATCTGACACTGGCATGTCATGTAAATTTGTAAAGTGTTTTGTATTTATTAATATATTTAAGGTGTTAGTATGGGCCTATTGATCAATTTGTTGATCAATTGATCAATCAAGTTAAAATTTGCCTTGGAAATAAAATATGCAGTTCTTCAATGTTGTCAACCTACATTTGGTGATTTATTAATAATTTTTTTTAGGTAATGTTTAGGCACTGTTTTGACACCAGCATCGTTTTAAAAATATTGTTTTAGCAAATCGATGACCAAACCTAACCACAAACAGCTTTGCATGTAAATGTATTTTAAAACCAGTATGGGCATGACATGGAGTCAGTGAAGCTCAGCGAGTACATGATAGATATGTGGACAAAGAGTAGTGTGTGTGGGGATGCAAGCAGCACTATTTTGAACATATTGTAGTTTGTTCATGGATCTGGATGGTAGAAAAAATGCATTAAAGTTTTCCAGTCGATATGTTATGAAGGCATTGAACAGTCATTCAGAATTAGGTAGTAACAGAAATGACTTGAGTCTAGCAATAATTCAGAGGTGGGAACGAGAAATTTTGGTTATAGTTTTAATGTGGGCGTCAAAGGTAAGTTGCTCATCAACAGGATCCCAAGATTGCGTATGTGAGATGATGGATGTACTTGACTATTGTCATTTATAAGGGTTGTGACCTTTTGCTTTAAGAGTACAAAGTCCATTTGTAAACCAACGAGAAGAGACTGATGTAAGTCCTGAATTAGATAGTGAGCTTCATGGTAGCATATTGTATAGTGCAATTACTGCCAAATGCCAACAGCTTGTGGTCAAGTACCAGTTAGAGTGCCTACAACCCTAGTTATCTTCACCCCAATTCTAAAGACAAGATCAATTGTATGACCTTTTGTGCAATATTGAAGTAGTCAAGTATATCAGAAAGGCTGCTGGCATACTTACACAGCAGATTATTAACATGAACCAGCTAGTACAACAACAGACAGTAACTGCGTAGCGGCAAAGGAAGGAAACAACAGCTGTAGAAGACACTTGGTCTTGTGAACACAGTAATTCTAAAAGTACTGTATGGATCTTTTCAAATGTTGGAGGTACATTGAAGGGGAGACAACCTCTAAGTGAGCAAATTTTGAGACAGATCTGCCCCAAAACTGAAGCAGTGCTTCATTGTTATGGCAAAGAGATGGTCAGCTCAGACACTTGATCTTGTCAGTATGATAACACATTTTTTTTGTCTGATCTTTTTTGATTTTGCAGGCATATTGTATGGGTGAAGATCTAGACCTTTTCAAATATTGACACAAATCACACCAAAATTGAAGGAACGGCACTTACTGACAGCAAAAAAAAAGGAATAGAGGCTTATCCTTGTGACCGTGATTGATATTATTACTGTATTTACTCCATTTCATGTTTGATAGATCTTATTACCACTTCAGAAAAACATTATATGGATGAAAATCTACATTTGAAAACCTTCCCCTAGACAGACCACAAATTATTACAAAATTGCAACTGCACTACAGAGGGCAGCAATATTGGAACTGCAAGACAGAGGGCAGCAGAGAACAAAAATTGAGTCTTCAGCCACCACCTTTTGAACACGTACTGTACATCTGCCAGTTAAATGTATTCTGCAGGTCTTTTTACAAACTTCCCAAGAAGACTGTGCAACTTGACATATAATTGGCATGTGCAATAAACAAGTATACTTTCACAACATGGACTGAAGCATTCATATGAGAGGCCCCTTGAGAGATAATTCATACTTGGTCTCATACACAGCATCATAATTTCACACATACGCCACTATACTCTTACACAAAGACTACCATAACCTCTTAAAAGCACAATCATACTCTCTTTTGTGTACTGTCACACTCTTATACATACAGCACTGTTCTCTGTTGCACAGAGAACTATAGCTACTTATACACACAGTATAAGCTTGCATGATAGTCTGTATAGCAGAGGATATTAGTATATGTAAATGAAGTTAATAGTGTATGTGTAACAAAGGTCTAATATATGCATGAGATAAAATATTTGAAACCGAGTAACAGCATATGTAACATAAATAAACAGTATATCTGAATGCAAATAATCATGTGTAAGGAACAGAATGACAGTGAATGTAACACATATATGCGATGTGTGAATGAAAATAGTTATTTGTGTGAGACAGTTTGATTGAAACAGAATTGTGACAGACAACACAAAAAAAGGAGTACACTTGCATGGGATCAGGTGTGGTGAGTGGTTTTGATGAGACATGGGACAGTTCAAAATCAAAACAGAGTCAAAAACAGAGTCAGAACGGGATCCAGAATGCAAGACAGAGTCATAGCCCTGAGGCAGGCAAAGGTCGGGCGAAGCACAGGGATGATTGGAGGGGCAAGACAGATATCAGTAGTCGAGGATGGGCGATGGTCAGACGAGGAACATAGGCTGGCAGGGGGACAGGACAGGTCTTGGGGTCTAAGGACAGAAACGGGGTCAGGAGTTCAGTAGGGAGACATAAGAACAGATACAGGAATGCTCAAACTCTCGGGTAAACCAGGAAGATCTCATGTCCGGCCACCGTGTCGAACATGAAGAAGTGAACCAAGTCAGTTAAACAAACTAGCAAACCAATGTGAGGATGTGTGGCCTCGTAACAAGGAACACCGATGAGAGGAGCCTTAGACAGGATGAGCTTCTGCTGATCCCGACAGACCAGGATTCTCCTGGAGGCATGGGCATAGTAACTGGGACCACCCATGTGATGTCATCGGGGATCCCCCAGGCTGATCCGTGACAAGAAATGGTACTAAGTTCTCAGTTCCTCACCTTCCCAATCGTGATTGATATGATGGAGGACCGGCAGCAGCTCACAGATGCCGTTCGTACACTGGCCGATAAGTGGCAACACGCCTCAGATTCAGAAAACACTTAGAAACTCTGAAAACACATACAAAACAAAAAATGATGGAAATCCACTCACAACACAATAGATGTTTCTGGGGAACAATGAAACGAGCCAGACCATTTCGGCTGGGTGGTATATCAAATGTTTATAGTAAGTCACTATATTTTCAAAACGAGATACAGAATGACACAATACCATTTATATCAATATACTTCTATCATGTGTTAAAATTAGGGCTCTAATAGTATTCTTTCCTGGTTGTAAGCAATGAGACTTCATTGCCCATCTCGCAGAGAATTAGATGGAGTGGAAAGGCAGTGAATCATTGTTACTTGGTTTATTTCATTTTAAATCATTGGCAAACACACAATGCTGTGTGTCAGACCAAGTGTGAATTATCCATCTAGGGGCCTCTCATACATTCAGGTAAAAACACATTTATTAACTTTCACTTCTCCAGGTGATCCATCCAGTACTAGAAATTGTACAAACTGGTGTGTGTGAGATGAGTAGGTATTAAAAAAACAGAATGACTGAATAATGACACACACCTTTAATGACAGTGATGTTATGGACGGTGCCATTTTGACCCTGCCCTTCCTCTCTTCCCCATCTGGCCAGCAGGTATTGCTGGCCATTCTGCCTTTTCCCCTCTTTGTACTTGTACCCTTTACCCTTCTGTGTTTCTTACTGGACCTAGACCACTGCGTAGCTCAGTGGGCTGAGTGTGTAGTTCAGAGAATGTGAACCAATGAGGCTGGCAAATCCCAGCGTTTTAGGTTTTGTATTCTATTTCTCTTGTCCTCAGTGTTTGTAGTTATGGTTTTTGGTTTCGACTAGTCTTTATTTCCTGTCATTATTCTCCCACCTTTGGTCCACCCTTCTTGTTTTATGTAATGGTTTTGTTTTGTACCTTTTGAATTCTGAAATTAGCTTGTAGTCCGAGGGTTAGATCGATTTTTCTAGTTTCTGTGTATGTTTGGATTCTGTGATTAGTTTTGCTTTGTGTTCTTAGTGTCTGATTAGGTTCTTCTAGTTGTCTGTTAAGTTCCCTTGTTCTGTGATTACCTCTGTTAATTAGTTCCACTTGTTGCCTGTTACCTTGTGTTTTGTTACTGGTTGATTAGTTAATCTTGCACTTCTGTGTCTTCGTTAGCCCAGGTCAGTTTGGTGTATTTAGGTTGCTTTCTATGTCCAGTCCTGCGGTGAATCTTTGTATGTGGTTGGGTAGGTATTACTCTTTGTGTCTGTTTCTTGCCTTTATTTGGCCAATAAGCCCCTTGTGTTGCTGCTGCTTGTGGATTGTTGCCTTCTTCATGCTTGCACCATGCCCCCGTGGCTTGAAAAGTGAAACCTGGAGGGATGTAATTCGTAGGAACAGCCTGCCTGATCAGTTCCTGAGTGGGGCTCTATTAATGGCCTTCTGTGCCAACCAGTTTGTCCATAACAAACACCGCGTTCAAATATATAGGTGTTCCTAAGTGCACCTGGCATCAGAGCACCCTAGGCCACAGCTCAGTGATCGATTTTGTAATCTGATTGTTGGATCTGTGACTGCATGTTTTGGAGACTCTAGTGAAGTGAGCAGCAGCTGAGCTGTCAACTGATCAGCTGGTGGTGACTTGGATCAGATAGCGGGGGAAAATGCCGGATAAGTGAGAGTTTCCTGATAACGATCGATCTTGGTGAATAATGAACAAGATAACGAATGACATGAGTAAAGAACAGATTTGTCAGTCAGATTTGTGTTTCCCAAAAGCCTTCATCATTGCAGAATTGGCAAACTTAAAGTACTTTGTTGGTCCCTTCACAGCCTCCACATAAGTGAAGTGCAGACTGTTAATAGTGGGAACATCGAACCCATGTATTTCAATGGTGAAATATGTTATATGATTGTAATATGACACATATGCAGATGTAAATAGAAATCCAAACTAAGTTAAAAATTAATAAAAACACACCAAAGCAACCAACATTAAGACAATAAATTGACCTATTTGAAAATACATTAATTGGTTCAAAATGTGATGTTGCAACTATAAGAACAGTTATGAGCAGCAATAGAAAAGGGAAGTGACACTTTTCTAAAGAAGCTTCAAAACAATTTATTTAGGAGGTGGCCAAAAATATTTTCCAATGAAATTATTAATGCAGCATAGCACACACAACAACAGCAGCACAGTAGCATTTGGGGGGGGGTTAGAGCTCCGGAGGACTTGTGTAGGCACCATAATTACATCTTCCACATGCCCAAAGCACACTATACAGCAGTGTGGGTCTTTGGTGTGTGGTGTGATACCTCTCCTCAGCTAAGGTTTGGAGATTCAACACTGGAGTCAGCAGGTATTCACTAAGAGGATCCCTGATGTCTCCCAATAACCAGCCATCAGCAAATGCACCATCCTTTGCCATCTGACACACTCCAAAACTGTACCAGATAAAAACATTATGTGTGTGTACTCCCAGGCCACCTGGCCACAATGTCTGTAAAATATCCTTGATGGTTGTATATCACGTGACATTTAGGCCTAAAGAACCCTGTTCAACAGGTGCAGACAGGATTCATGAGGCTGCAAATATGAATAGGGTTGAGGGTTCCATCCGCCTCACCTAAGATGCCTGCAATGACATAAAACCAATTTTAGTGTTATACAAGGCTTCCCCTCTTGCTGGAACTTGTGCGCACATTGCAATAGAAATGTGATCAATGCATGCGCAGATTTAGACTCAGTAGCCTTGCTGAGGCCATGTGCATCTGTAGGACTGCAAGGATCCACTGGTGGTGTAGAAGCAGGGAGCTGTCAGAAGCTGCAAACCAAGCGGCAAAATTTTGGTGTGTTCCTCTTTTCAATTTATCCTTCACCAGACCAGGGAGGCTCATTATTTCACCCCAGGCAAGACTGTATTTGTCTATGATTTTTTACTCACTGAGATGGGTCAAGGGGTTCATGTCCATCTGCAAAACAGCATTTAGACCAGAAACTTTGCATCTTGGATGGCTCTGTGTCAAACACCATCTTTGGCTGCACAATTCTCTGCCATTGCTGGTCATGAGGGGAGATTCACCTTCCCAGTTGGATGTGACAGAACACAGCAAGTTTTCATTCGTCAACTTATGTAGCCTACCAGGGTTGTTCATAATTTATGAAGTGTGCCCCATTAAATTCATCAATCGGAATTTTAATTGAATTGGTCACACACTGTAAGATACATTTATTTTAATGAAAGGTTGGATTTTTCAAAATTTTTAGTGTGAGATGAAGCAACTTCACCAAAAGGTAGATTTTTTCCAAGCATCTTTACAATGGGTGCCAATAATTGTGGAGGGCAGACCACAGCAAAATTTTTAGTTTAACTCTTTTCTCAATTCATGGGTATGCTTTTGTGTAAAATTTGCATTTTTTTTTGTAAACTCCTACCTGGTTCTTCTCTGTTTCTCATTGATGAAGGGCTTCTACCTTGCCTTATGGGATTTCTGTCCTGCTTTTGAAGCCTGTTATCAATTGTCCTAGCAGTGCACTTCACACCACTTGATGCAGTGCAAGCAAAACTTTGGATGTGGAAAGAGTTTGGGGAGTGTCTTTAATAACCTAAATTACTGCGTCTACCTGACTAGTGCCATAATCAGGTCATTAAAAACACATGTAGACATCTTTATCAGATTATCACAAGTAAACGTAGTCATAGTCAGCTAACGAAGAAAACAGACTTCACTTTGTGACTTGGGAAACTGCATGTCCTTCACCTCCTCTTGTACAGTATGGTCTGCAGGGTTGGGTGATATGGACCAAAAACAATTTCTCAGTATTTTACTTCAACAGTATTTTAGGGTGGAATAGCGATACACAATATTTTCTATGAATAATGCCAAATGTTCTGTTTAAAATCAAAATGACAAGTGAAATATAACAATTGTTCCTCGTCATCCCCCGCCATCAAATTCCCTGTCTCTTCATGGGATATTGATATGCTGCATTATACTTTCAACTGATGCTGGGCAATGACAGCATCCACCCAGCCACGCTTCCAGTCTCTATACCGAGTGTAAACATCTCATACAGCGTTTAACATGGTAGGGTATGGTCTTTTTTTCCTCCATATTTAATCAAATTTCCCCAAGCGCACAATATCTACTAAACGTCTCCTGTGTGTCCTGCAAATGGTGAGAAGAAAAAAAGGAAAGCTTGGGGATGAAACTCAAAATATTTGCCCAGCATGAAGGCAACAATTATTTATTTACCTATTCAGTGACAGTAGTTAATTATTTACTTAATTATGTGTCTATTCATATACATATTTGGGTTATAATATTTTCGTTCAGTTCGTTCGATTATTGGAACCTGTCCCCATCAACACCTTTGGAATGACCTTTTTTCTGCACTGACAATGTGATCTGACCATCATCGAAGTTACAATAATGAACAAATACAAATAATTTTAACTAACACATACATTGTATTATTCATGTACGCATTGAATTCATCATTCAACCATTCACAGTGTAGGTTGGAAAAAGTATGTTAACCCCTGGGCTAATGACTTCAACAAAAGGAAAAAATGGAGTCAAGAGTTAGCAAATATGGAGTCCAATCAATGAAACAAGATAGGCGGTGTGAGTTCTTATAAAAACACTAAAACATTCTGGGCCCTATTTTGCCGATGTAAAGTGCACAGTCTGATGTGCACATCGCAAGTTCTTCTGGTGCTTGGCTAACCCACTTTTGCTAGTTAAATGGCAGAAAAATAATAGCAGTACCAGGCACATGGTCCAAAAGGGCTGTACTAAGTCTCGGAATTAGTCATGGGTGTGTTTGGGGCATAAAATGCTGTAAACCAATCAGAGTGTCATCTCCCATTCCCTTCAAAAGGCAGGTGCACTTGCACCTTGGCAGATTGCTATTATTGCGATGAATTTGCCAGGCAGTAGAAAAGAACACTTCTCCACAACGGAAATGGATCTGCTCGTGCATGAAATGAAAGTGCGTAAGCAGACCATCTACAGCAACAGCGGAATGACACCAAAGCTCCCTGAGTTTTATAATTAATAATAATAATTACAGTAGTCCTCCCGTATCCGCAAGTGATATGTTGCAAGACCTACCACCATCCGTGGACCTCATAATGTGATTTTCATGTACATACAAAAAGCCCCGGATATTCTGGGATGTGCCTTAGATGTTTTCAGGACCAAGAAATGCCACTGATTGTACCTCGTCTCACTACTCTTTTTGGATAAAAGCATCAGTTAAACATAAATGAGTTACATGTACATCATTAGCCCCTCCTGACCTCATATGTATCATTAGTGTATCTGTTATAATTCTTACTGTTATGTCACAGACAATATTGGTCGTAGTACAAAAGAGAAATATATAGGATATAGAAAAAATATAACTAATTTTCAGACATGGACATTAAAATATATACAAAGGAATCCAAGTAGGGCGGCATGGTGGTGCAGTGGTTAGCACTGCTGCTTCACAGCAAGAAGGTCCTGGGTTTTGTCCCGGGGCCTTTCCATGCGGAGTTCACACACTCTCACTGTTTTCTCCGGTGGCTCTGGGGTTCCCACCTGCACCCATTGTTCCTGGGATAGGCTCTGGTCCCCCCCCCCCCCAATTGGTGGGGAAATATCCTGCAACTTGTCACGTAAGTGGAATGTGCAATAAATTAGTAAGTATACTTTCAGACTTTCATGTTACAACAAGGACTCAGAGCATTCAGGTAAAAACACATTAATTAATTTTCACATTGTTAGTGATCCATCCAGTACTTCTAAAAATAGTACCAGATGGTGCGGGATGAGTATGGATTAAATGGCCTGACCAGGTGACAGGGCCAACCAGGGAATGCAATGCTGTCCATTTCAATGGCACCAAATCTAGTTCAATAGGCATTTCATGGCAACATCTCCTGGATTTTACATGAAAAGCCACTGGGGAAAATCCAGTCAGCCTAAAGCATCAGTCATATTTCAAACGGGTCAGAATCATGATACTGCATTTACACCTGCAGAAACCAAGATGAACTGAAAGTATGACTTCTTCACACCTATTCAGTATGCATCTGCTGCCACCATTTGTCTCATCTATAATGTATTGAGTGGGCTTCTTTACATTCTTCACACTATACATTCAGGACTCAAAATGACCTCACAAACAGGTACATCAGATCGGCTGTTCTGTCACATTCAGAATGGCTGGCTTAATTCTCATTCATTTCCATCTCACCTTGTCTCACAGACTTCATTCTCATCCTGAAGGCACTACCTCATAAGAAGAATGACCTACAAATAAAGACACCTGCTTAGATCTGTTCCTCCTCAACTTGTCAGATGTTATTTTCCAGCAGATCTCATGATGAGAATGGAGGTCAAAGCAACAGGACATCGCTTTGACATTAGACAGATGACTGTATAATACAGGTTACATTCCCTTGCAGTAACCTTGCAGGAATGAACAGTAATGATATTAACACTTATATTTATATTAATTATTAATTATTAATGATATTTAGGGAAAGGACCATTCTGTCCATATCTTGTAGAAGTGAAGTATATGTACACTGTAGAAAATTTAGTTGGGGAACATTTAATGAGAAAGACTCGATTTCCTGCAAGAGGACTAAAATTGTATATACTGCGTTAAAAAAAAATATGCACATCAACCAACAGTTGCAAGAAAAGTATGTGCACCATTTGGAATTACCTGGTTTTCGGCATTAATTGGTCATGAAACGTGATCTGATCGTCATCTACAATGAGTCGCATTAGTGATTGTTCTTGTACAATTTGAACATATAATTCAAACAGTGTAGGTAGGAAGAAAGAAGTGAAAGCCATGGATTTAATAACTAGTTGAACCTTCTTTGGCAGCTATAACCTCAAACAAGTTCTTCCAGGAGCTATGGATTAGACCTGCACAACATTCAAGAGGAGTTTTGGACCATTCTTCCTTGAACAACTGCTTCAGCTTAGCTATATTTTTAGGATGTCTGGTATGAACATCTCTCTAGACTTCATTCCACCATTCTATTGGGTAATGGTATTGGGTGACTAGGCCACACCAAAAGGGAGGTTTCCTTTTTTAAAACCACTCTGTCGTAGATTTACTTCAATATTTATGGTCATTGTCCTGTTGCATCACCCAGCTTCTACTGAGCTTCAGCTGGCGAACAGCAACCCTGATATTGTCCTGCAGAATACCTTAAAAAAATTGGGAATTAATTTTCCATGTAGTAATGACAAGCTGTCCAGGCCCTGAGCCAGCAATGCAGCCCCAAATCATGATGCACCCACCCACCGTACTTCACTGTTGTTCATGTTCCAAGGTAGTTTTTTTTTAATTTCATTTCTACAAACCGCATATCTAAGCATTTTGAAGAGAATGTTTATAGCCTAAATCATTGATAATTACTGTATTAAAAATACAACATATAGAAATAGTAAGTATTAGTTTCTCTCCCTCTGTCTTGAACACACACACATTTATAATTATATCTTTGTAGGGACTCTCCATTCATTTCTATGGGGAAAACTTCAATCCCAACATGAACTTAACCCTTACCCAGCCGTAACCTTAACCATAAGTAACCAAACAAAATACAAGACTCTTGGCATTTTTAGTTTTTTTATTGCATTCATTGAACTTTGATTGCATCTTTATTAAACTGAGTTTTCCCTTGTGGGGAAACATAACATGTTTTTATCACATTGTGGGGACCACACACACACACATGCACACGCACACACACACACACACACACACACTGCCCTTTGCCACTGGGTCTCCCCCAGCCTCTCGCTCTGCTTAACAACGTTACCTTGTGCTTCCCGGCATTAAATCAACATATTAAAGTATATAAATCATGATTACATACTCTGTCTACTGACAAAAGTACACCCTGAACATTTATTTTCTGGATAATACATCTTTCAGGTGTATTTCTTTGCAATGTCACAATTCAACTGCAAGTCATAACAATTACTATTAGTTACATCATTGTGGTTGAAATGATTTTACTGTCAAAGTTCCACTCTTGTGATCTAGGCTCATCTCACTGTGGATAAAAGTGTCAGCTAAATATGTTAATGTAATGTAAATGTAGTCTAACATAATAATTTACTGTAGATAACGAAACAGCATGTTTCCATTACTGTGCAATTGGCAGAGCCTGAGACATGATAAAATCATTGTAGCACCCTCACACAACACACACTTGTGAGCTATAACTGCATATAGTGGCCTGTCTTCACCGCAAAAGGCCAAAAAATGCAGGTTTCATATAAGGCTATCAAGCATTTTTCTTATGAATTTCTATATATGATGACGCATGATGTTTTCTGTATGTTCACTACAAGTGTTTCTAGGTGTATGATGATTCATGATTCAAAAAAACACACTTGACATGTAAGGCACACTCAAGGGAAAAGCGTATAGGAAAAATATTAATTTGCATGAACATTTTACCATTCTTGATAAAACAGTAGGAAGTACACGTTAAGTGCTTGTTGCTTCTTAATAAAAATTTATATTGCTTTTATAATATTCTAATGAAAGACATGTATGATACCTCCGCATTCAGTCGGATTAATTAGACATAAGAAAATTCATGTTATGTTCTCAGAACACAAAGTGAATGCATCCACTGAAAAAGAATGTTCCCTTTTCAAAATACTTGTTCAAGTTGCGTGGAACCACTCTCCACAATTCAAAGATTCATTCAAAGAATTATGCATTAAAACAGATACTGACAAAACATTCCTTTAATATGCATTGTACATCAATGTAGAGCTTATATGTTGACAAAACATTAATATCTATTTTACATGAATAAAGGACATATATGACTAATGACATACATTTAGTATGGAGTGTGCATGAATGTATGATTTAGATGTTTGACAGTATATTAATTTCATATGTATTTTACCTTAATAAAGGCCATATATGTCTCATGATGCATATTAATATGGAATGTATATTTTTTGAGTGTCATATAAATATCTTATGAATTGGACAAACGCAGAAGAGTCATGTGTTATTTTTTAAAAACCTTTCCATATGGATGGTGTAGGGCCAGATTTTTGGGATAACCCTTAGGTCAGCTGTTCAAATCTAGGTGTGAGAACTCTTCAGCTAATCAGTCCTCTTATTTGTAATCTAACTAGAGAGTTGCAGCGAAAACCTGCACACACAACAACCCTTTCTGGATGAGATTAGCCACCCTTGCTGCATATCAACATATTTAAAAATCGACGCTCAATACTCCAGACTAATTGTGCCTATTTTTGCCTACTAAAATGTGACTTATATATAAGCAAGCAATACCTCGTTTGAAAGCTGCGATTAGGTTTTATGTTAATTGCTGTTTATTCTCTTCTGGAAATAGCAGAAAATGTTTTTTTGTTTTTTTAGTTGTTGTACTGGTTGTGTCATGTGCGTGCCTCTGCATCAAACCAATATTTTATTTCCCCAAAAGAAATAAAATTCAATCTATGGTTCCTCTCTGCTGAACGTAAATGTGACACATGATCATGGCTGAAAATATCTGTGTCCTGTTTGCTTTCCATGTATATATTTTGTGCGTTTTGAATTGTTTGCATGATGCTCTATCTGTTGAGCTACAGCATCTTTGAATACAGAGCAAATCATTGACGGGTGCAGACTCGAATATTTACATTTTCTGAAAAACTTAATTGTAAAGTGTAGCAAATTGTAAACGAAGAGGGTAAGCCTCTAATCATCTCATCCTTCTCTTTGCTGTCACAAAGCGCTGTTGCCTCAGTTTTGGTGTGATTTGTCTCAAAATTTTAAGAGGCCAGATCCAAATAAAATCCTCCATAAAATGTGTCGGCAAAGTTTGGAAAAGATCGGAAAAATAATTTTTGAGTTATTATGCAAGTGTGTGAGGTGGCCTTCTCTTTGTTATCCCTAAGTGGGACTGCTTTCATTTTGGTGAGGATTGTTCCAAAATTTGGCCACGTCCAGAGCTTCAACCTTACATGTCTCAAAATTTAATCAGTTCCAGTTTGGCACGTACAAAGTCAGTATGAAAAAGATCCGTAAGTTCTACTTTGTTTCATTCAATGCCTCTGTAAAGTTTGAGAAAGATCAACCAAATATTTTCAGTTATCATTTCAATAGGATCAAGTGTCAAAACTGCCCTGTTTTGCTGAAGTCCATGGAATACAGTATCATAAGGATTGCATCATTTAAGCTCAAAATATCACTTCATCACATTGGAATTCACTGTATACACATGTATCAATAAAAAGTAAATTGAGTGCCAAGGAAATTGTTTGGAAAAACAAACCAAAAAGAACGCTTTATAAAGGAATAGTGTTTATGTAACATGGATTGGAAGGCTACTTGTAAACATCAGAGAAGGTGAAAGGCCAAACGTCAGATAAAACACACCAGAGTAGTGATATTTTTATTTGGAAGAGTCCTGAAACATTTTATGACACCTGTGTGATCTTACTCTCTGTCTGGGCAGATATCGACGAATGTGCAGAAGGCCTGATCCAGTGTCACAACCATTCCCGCTGTGTCAACCTGCCTGGCTGGTATCACTGTGAGTGCAGAAGTGGCTTCCAGGACAATGGATCTTACCTGCTCGATGGGGGATCCTGTGTTGGTGAGCGCTGAAGTGCAACTCAGCATGCTTAAGATGTCAGTGTTAATATAAAGATGTTTTTTGCCAAATTCCCCATGAGAAATGGGCACGCTGTAGCAAGTTGGCACAGATACAAGAACTGTGTGGAATCCATTAAAGAGGCAGCCTCTGAGCTGGTAATATAACATACCTATTCCAACCATGTTTTTCCTAATGAGGCACTTATTCCCCACCCTGACTGTGAGATATTTGTATATCCTGCAGTAATGAAGGACCATAGCCAGGAGGTGGCTAGGGGGTGCTTAAATATAATTAGGTTCTTTCAGGTTGTTTTTATTTGTCCGTTCATTTATTAGTTTTTCCACCTCCTCACTCAAGCTGAGCTGACCAACTATTCCAACTATCCGTACTATCCCTGAGTCCAACAGTCAAGGCCCATGCCACTTTGGGAGGGGGGGGGCGCAAACTAACACACACCTTCTCCAGTGTGTGTGTGCTATCAACCACACTCCTTTTCATTCCATAGCGACGTAACAGGCTTGAAGATCAGCGTTAAATGCTCTGTTCCAGTCACAAGTGTTGCTGTAGGAAGAAGAGAGGGAGATAAAGCCTGAATTTCTGTCCTCCTCCCCATAGACAGTGCGAATGTTTCATCAGTGCACACCGTGAGGCCATTTATGCTGCTTTTGACCCTTTAGACCTCTAAATCTTTCTGGCCAATCCACACTTATTTTTGAGCTACCATAAATAAGCATAACATTGTCTTAATCATCGACCCTTTGGCTCTGTAGGCTGTCAAGCCAGAATTCATTTAAGTGGCAATTTGGGCATAACGATAAACCAAAAATGTTAGAATTTTCTCAATATTTGTCGTGGCATAAGGTGAAACATTTGCATGAATTACTTAACTTCATGACCTTTTGTGATCTACCAAACAATTAAATATAACATCAGTTGGTTTCCATACTATTTTCAGATACATTCTTTAGAATCCATTCCATTTCTTTGGAATTTTGCTTTGTATATCATTTCATGATATATAGGTCAACTTAAATGTGTTTTTATGTCTTTTAAGATACATATTTCTATGCAATTTGAAAACAGACATGCACTATACTCATAAAACATGTGGACATGTGAAACCTTATATCCAGTGCTAGTCCATTGCAGGTTATTCACATACAGGTACAATCAAAGTATCACAAACTAAGGGGAACTCAAACTTAAAAAGCTTAGCAGAATTCCATTTTGGCCTTTAGGGGGAATGTCCAGTGCTCTTTGAGCATACTCTGAAACAAAACTGAAACTGTTAAGTGACTGTTACAGGCTGAATATATATCCATGTGTAAAAATATTTATGATGACAGTCATCTTGATTTAATTACTTCAGTCACTTCCACAAAAAATTAATTCTCACGCGAAATCAATTTTCCAGTAATTCCATGAAGAGTATGTCATAAATAACATGGATGTATGGCTATGATCCATCCATTTATCTTGTAACTCCTTATCCTATAAAGTGTCATGGATATAACTGTAATTTAACTAACAAATGGAATTATAGGTATTCTCGATTGTTTGGCACATTTCATGAAACATACTTAACATTTTCAAGACAATAAGAGCATTTTTCAAAAAATGTTATGCATATAGCACAAGCCTACAAAAGCCTGTAACTTACCCAAAACAATTAGCTAATGACTCAAAAGCAAATAATTCCACCAATGAATTAGTCGGTGCCATCAAAATGAAAAGTACAATCAGTAGCATTTTAACCATAAGAGTTAAAATGCTTAGATATATTGTCAAAATATCAGTGTAAGTATGCTCCTGAGCTCCACAATTCAGAATGATAGTTGAGTCCTGCTTCCTCATTGTCACTGACTGATCATTTTTCTTTAGCAAACTGATATTTATTCATGTCAAAGCAATAGCAAACAAAAAAGTCACACAGCACTGTATAACACAACAGCAAAACAGCAATACAAGAACAACAAAATAAAAAGAAAAGTACGTCCTGGGTGAACCAAAAACACAACAATGCTGTATCACTGCAGTTTATGGAATGTATTGTAGCATGGAGGTACCGGAGGGCAGCTTCCAGGACTTTGTGGGGGTTCCAGGACGGATAACCCCCTTGGCGGGAGACAGTGTAGTGCAGAGGTACCAGCGGGCAGCACGGCAGGTTGGACTGATGCCAGCCCTGCGAATAGTTCTCCATTGTCGTTTGTGTTGTAGGTAAATGTGTCATGTTATTATGTCACATATAGTGCTGAATGTTTATTGTTGTACATATCGTGCCGGTGTGTGTGTGTGTGTGTGTGTATGTGTGTGCCCACCATGCATATTAGGAGTAAGCAGGATGATGGGTATGGTGGTCAGTGCACGTGTGTTTTATCAGTACGGATGGTGCAATAAACACCACCTAGTGGTTAAACTCGCAGCCGTTTCAAGCCTGCTGATTATGACGACATGGCTCCCCACTTCTACATTGGTGTCAGAAGTGGGATCAGAGGCATCTTATGATGACCTCCATCAACTGGAGCAAGGTTCCCGGCAGAAGTGATGGGGTGCACTGGAAGACCAGCAGAAGACCCCAGGAACCACTCAGCAAGCCTGCCCTGGAAACCTGGTGGTTCCAACACAGTCCGCCCGTCCCAGTCTCAGGCAGAGCAAGCCGAAGGGAACACACCGGCATGAGAGAGGGGGATGAAGCTCACACTGAATCTCCCGCACTATGGAGGGAAGGAGCCCCTGGACAATTACCTGATTGAAGCGTGCCTTTCTGTCACGCACAATGGGTAGAATGAGGAGGAGATAGCAGTGCACTAGGCATTGGCACTGGAGGGTGAAGCACTCCAAGCTCTCCTCAGCCTGGTCCCTGAGGAGCAGCAAAATTTCACAGCCCTGGTAGAAGTGCTGGAGCTGCGTTTCGGGCAGCGGCAGTCCATGGAGGCGGTGGGAGTGTTCATAGCGGATCTCCGCATCATTGCACAGAAAGGCTATGTGGACTACCCCAGTGCTGTACAGGAAGATCTGGCCTGGCAGGCCTTTATCAAGGACTTAACTCCAGCAACTGAGGAAAGAGTACCAGAAGCCCCACACAGCCCCAAGCCCTGCCCCAAACGCAGAACCAAGTAACATGGCTGTGGGGGTATCTCCCGAGATGGTGCAAGCTGTACAGGAAGTGTGGCAATGAGGCAGCCACTACCTGATGGGAGCAGCGGTACAAGCTTAAGGCTTTAATGGACTTGTTCTAGGACTTGTTGTATCTTTACTGCTGGGGACAAATATTGCCAACCCATTTCCCTGGTGCAGCACCACATCGACACAGGGGATGCCCTGCCTATTTGCCTGCGTCTGCACAGACTGCCCCAGTGAAGCAACAAGCGGTGGAGCAGAGGATCAAAGAGATGGCAGCGGCAAGAGTCATAGAGCCATCCAACAGCCCGTGGGCAGCCCCAGCAGTCAAGAAAGATGGGACATGGTGGTTCTGCGTCGACTACTGATGGCTGAATGCAGTCGTGAAGAAAGACTCTTATCCACTGCCATGCATTGACGGCGCACTAGACTACATCACTAGGTCAATGTGGTTCAGTACCCCGGACCTCCTGACTGGCTACTGGCAGGGCGAACTGGCCGCAGAAGCTCGCTCTAAGACCATTTTCTCCATCAGCTACGTACTATGGCACTTCCAGTCGATGCCGTTCGGCCTGTGCAATTCCCCGGCCATGTTTGAGCGGCTCATGGAGCGAGTCCTGTCCCATGTCCCCCAAACCGAGTGCATCATCTACCTTGTCAATCTCCTGGTCCACGCTTTTGACTTTTCTGGAGCAATACGGAACCTTAAGACTGTGTTCTTCATGACCAGCAGGCAGGGTTATGGCTGAACCCCTGGAAGTGCTCCCTTCTCCAGCTACCTGGGCCACATGGTCAGTGGGGAAGGTGTGACCACTCACCCAGAAAAGATGGCAGCAGTGTGGGACAGGCCAACCCTGCACAATGTGAGAAAGCTCCGTCACTTCTGGAAACACACACATGGAAACACAGATGCTCTTTCTCACCACCCCTGCACCACCAAGAGCTGCCATCAATGTTGCCGAGCAGAGGAGTGAGACCAGTCTGCTGCAGCGGTACTATTGGTACTATTGGCTGCTGGCAGGACATCGAGCTATTCGTGCACTGCTGTGACATGTGAATGGTTAGGAAGGGTCCTAGTCGGCAATCCTGGACTCCCCTACAGCCGGACCTGGTGGATGCCCCCATGGAGCACATGGGCGTGGATGTCCTGGGCCCCTTCCCCCGCACCGAGGCTGGGAACCACTACATACTTGAGGCGATGGACTACTTCACAAAGTGGCCTGAGGCATATGTGATTCACGACCAGAGTGCAACCACCACCATGGCTGAGCTCCTCAACAAGTTTTTTGCCCTTTTTGCCTTTTTCCGCCCTCATGTTTGGCTGTGAGCTGCGGACTGCGGTGGAGCTGGTGTTTGGCTTGTTCTCTGAGCTGGAGCTGCCAGTGACACTGGGACCGGACTACCTGCACTAGCTTGGGGAGCACATTCGCGTCGTGCTCAAGCTGGCTAGGGACCATCAAGATGCAGCCACGGATACACAGAAGACATATGACGTCCGCTGCCGGGACAGGCCTTTCAGCCTGGGGACCCTGTTTAGGTGTACTGCCCCATCAGAAAGAAGGGGCGGAGAATCAACCCTGACATCCACTGGAGGGGCGCTAGGGAGGTCCTTGAATAGATCTCCAAAGTGGTGTACAGGGTGCGGATGCCGGTGCGATGCAGGATTGTTGTGCACTGTGACCTCTTGGCGGCGCACCAGCCCCTAACCCACTCAGAGCAGCCATCACCAGGACCGGTGGTGAGTACCCTGGCAGCAGGGACTGATCAGAACGGCAGGGGACTGATGATTCGCCGCTGCCCAGAATGCTTCCAGGACTTTGTGGGGGTGTAGCGCAGAGGTACCGGCGGGCAGCACGGCAGGTTAGACTGATGCCAACCCTGTAAATAGTTCTCCATAGTCGCTTGGGTTGTAGATAAATGTGCTGTGTTGTTATGTCACATATGGTGCTGAATGTTTATTTCTGTACACAGCATGCCGGTGTTATGTGTGTGTGTGTGTGTGCCCACCATGCATATTAGGGGTAAACAGGGTGATGGGCGCGGCAGGCAGTGTGAGTGCGTTTTATCAGTATGAATGGTATGGGTGTAATAAACACCACCTAGCAGTTAAACCCGCAACCGTCTCAAACCTGCTGATTATAACAACATGGTCCGGTGACCCACTTTTACAGTATTTTAAAATCATTTTGAAAGCTTGGTTACCCGTTTTGCATGTGATGGCTAATACGATGGTCACATGCATATAATCGCTTTGGGTGTGAAATTATTACAGTGGGAAACTACATGATCTATTTTGACCAACAAGACTACAGCAACTGAAAATTGTGCCAAATGATGACAATTGTACAAAACCATCTTCATACATGTAATAAAACATTTGGAAATTTGTGTGACGCAATGACAATTGATGTTCTGCTGTGCAGATGTGACATTGTGGTGTGTGCATTACACATCTTGTTTCGCAAATGTTAATTGTCATTTGAAAAATGCTCCAAAGCAATTGAGATAGTCATCACATGTGAAACCAATAAGCAAGGTTTCAAACATATATTCCATAAATTGGTTCCCACAGTACATGATTTTGTTGCCATCTTGTTGTTCTCGTATTGCCATTTTACTGTTTTTGTGTTATACATTGCTGTGTGACTTTTTTGTTTGCTGCTGTACTGTCCCTCTGTCTTGGGATCTGAAGCAGTTACATTTGCATGCAAGTGCTTTCTCTTGCAAGGGAACTTTACATACGGTAATATGGAGCTTAGCAAAGTTGAAACTGGTGTCTTTGACATGAATATGTATCAGTTTGCTAAAGAAAAATGATCAGTCGGTGACAATGAGAAAGTGGGAACCGACTATCATTCGGAATTGTGGAGCTTAGGAACGTACTTGCACTGACATTTTGACAATATATCAACGCATTTTGACTCTCATGGTTAAAATGATGCTGAAGGTACTTTTCATTTTTATGGCACATTCATTGGTGGAATTATTTGCTTTAGAGAGATAAGTTAATTGCTTTGCGTGAGTTACAGGCTTTTGCAGCTAAACCATAGTGTTGTGCTATATGCATAAACTGTTTTGAGAAAGTCTTGAGAACGTTAAGTATGTTTCATGAAATGTCCCAAAGCAATCAATAAAAACTAATTTGGCTTGTCTGTCTATGGACAGGTTACCGGTCCCTGATTTATGTATTAAATCACGACGGCGAGGCATGGTGCAGGCAAGAAAAGAGGGTCACGATCCACTAGTGGCTCACAAGACAACAGGGGTTTATTGGGTAAACTGAACACACTGGGTACAAACTACAAAACAATAGGACCATGTTGGGTCAAAAGCAAATGGGAGAAATAAGAAATAACTACTGACAAAAATACCAAAAGTAAACAACTAGGGAAACCAAGCAACACAGGGAGCATAAGTGGGCAAGGGAACAGCGTACCAAACACTGTAACTGACCAGGCACGTTCTGCCTCAAACTAACACAGTGACCAACTGGGGAAATGAACTAAGGCAAGAACTTAAATACACAAACCAGACTCAGCTAACGAGGACACAGGAGAGAAGTATTAACTTAACCAATCAGACAGAACACAATATGAGCAACAGGTGAAACTAATGAACTGAGAGAGATCACAGAACTAGGAAGGTTACACTAGAACAGGGGTGGCCAATCTTGGGGAAGGGTCACAGGAGGAGGGATCAGAGGGCACCGACCCTGACAAGATATACAAATGTCAAGTAGATGGTAATCTGCCTGTGACATAAAGAAACAAATCGGTTATAATGATCACTATAAGCGGTTTCCACTGTCTATGACTGGGTTGTGTCTATTTGTTGGAGATGTTATTGCATCCCTCACAAGCTCCAAATCCCTCATTATTATTCCCTCCCGACTGAGGTGGTATCCTTTAAGCCAGGGGTGGCCAATCTTATCGACAAAGGGCCGGTGTGTATGCAGGTTTTCGCTGCAACTCCATAATTAGGTCACTAATTAGAGGACTGATTGGCTGAAGAGTCCTCACACCTGGGTTTG
>JAODKC010019073.1:0-20791 GCA_026777985.1 Mormyrops attenuatus
TTCCCCACTCCCCCCCCCTCAAAGTCTATCCTCTGCAAGTTGCCAATGAGGGAGATGAATAGGTTGGTGCTGTAGAGCTCCTGGGCCAACTGAGCCACGGCCTCCATCTGCGGCTCCTTCTCCGCAGTCCCGCACAGCGCCTCCTTCAGGGAGGCCAGGCTCTTGGAGATCTCCTCCGCTAGCTGGTGGAGACGTGGCCAGGAGACAAGATGTGGGGAAATATACATTAGAGCAGGAAGGCCAAAGCGAACAGCCAATGAGTGAGCAGGATGGGCGAACAGCCAATGAGTGAGCAGGATGGGCGAACAGCCAATGAGTGAGCAGGATGGGCTCCCACAATGAGCGGCTGGCAGGGTCCTGTAATACAGCCCCAATTCCAAAGAAGCTGCCACTGTATGGAAAATGCCAATGAAAACGAAAAGGAGTGATTTGTAAATTTACTTTGACTTGTATTCCAACAAGAACAGTATGAAGACAAGGTATTTCATGTTTCACCTAATCATTTGTTTTTTGAAGATGTACACTAGTGGCCAAAATTATGGAAACACTTCACATTTTTAGAGATTGCAGAACTTTCTTCCATTTACTTCAGTTACTTATTTAATCGGTGTTTGTAAACATTCTTTGATTGTTTATAAACATTACTGCCAATATTCGTGTAGTAACTATTAAAAGCGCAATGCCAAAAATGTCAGGTGCTTCCACAATTTTGGCCACTGGTGCACATTTATTCTGAAACTGATGCCTGAAAACAGTTGAGATGGGGTAGTTTAGGGCTAATAAAAATGTGAAAAGGCGAATTATGTGGGAGTGGTGGCCAAATGGTTAGGGATGCGCGCTTGTAATTGAGAGATTGCTGGTTTGAATCTCCAACCAGCGAAGTACCCTGAGCAAGGTACCGCCCCCGAGCACTGCTCCGCGGGCGCTCAATTAGCTACCCACAGCTACGTCACGATGTCACATATGGGGTAAATGCAGAGGACACGTTCTGTTGTGGGGGATTGTGTGTCAAAAATGACAACTAATTACTTTCAAATAATTCAATTCACAAGGTAATAAATTAAAATAACGTGCTATTGTACTGCTATCAGTATAGCACAGGGTTGTGTGTGTGCTGTCTACCACTACAGAGATCAGAGTCCTGCCCATGTGTAAGCACTGTAAACACTGGGAGGGGCCTGCAAGACCCGGAGAGCAGTGCAGAATTAGCATCCAGCTAGCATGGTGACACACATACTAAAGGCCAGGGGAGCGAAACACACATGGTTCTGAACGCAGATGTATTGGACATGCAAATGCAATGAGGTTCCTCTATCGCCGATCAAGCAAAACCATCCAGAACAATCTCAGTAACATCCCAAGCGGAAAGCGGCCGGCTCCAGACCCGCGACTGGCCTTATCTCCCTTCTTGTTCTCGGATGCCTCCAGTTCTTCCAGCTGCGACAGGTTCTCCTTCAAGCTCCTGACGAGCTCTGCCGGGGTCTTCTGGGATTTCCCGAAGGGGAACGGCATGGCGAGATGGGCGACTCTGGTGGCATGGAAACAAACGTCTACTGATACGTAAGAAGCTAACGTTGTATTAGCATTTACGAAAATGCACGCATTGCTTTCGGGAATCGCATTAATGCCGCCACCCATTCAGATGCAGGTGTGCATGAAAGGTGCCGTGGCACCCTTAGAGAGGTTTCTGACAAAATCACATCTTATCATGCTGGCGGAGTGCAGAAAAGGCGGGATTCATTACCAAACCGAAATAAATACACGCCGGTCAAAGAAACCAACGTCAATGTGAAATAAAGCAGCAGCACTTTCAGAGTGATTCGCCTTCAGCTACCGTTTCATCCACAAAGCTGAACTTTCATACAAAACTCGCCAGGGCAGGAAGGGGTGTCTGAGTGAGTCACTCACCCTAATCCAGCGCACCACTTCCTGACCACAACCGGAGCCCAAATACAGCTTAAGCTATCTCTACGGCCTACGACAGATTTTAATCAACATGAATATTTATTAACCCTATGGTGGTCTTAACTGTAGATGTACAATAATAAAGATACAATTACAAAGGCCATTTGGTGTCAAAACTAAAGAGATCCACCCTGTATTTTAAAAGAATAACAATCCTCTGCTATAATAATAATAATAATAATCATCATCATCATTATAATAGGCATGCATTTTAATTGCAATCTTCAAATTTTCTTTAGCGTTCAAAGTGATCAGTAACAAGTGGAAGGATTGTGGGAACGAGAGCCATGCAAACGCTGCTCAGAAGCTGCCCCCCCCCCCCGAGCCTGACAGGGACACGCGGTTTGAAGATGCAATTCAGCTTCCTCAATTTATTTACACTGGAACTAGCACAGCTATTAAAAACGGCTTTTGGCTTGCCAGGAAGCAGTACTGCAGCTGAACTAATCAGGAAGTCCACGGGGGTTTGAGGTGCTAAAATATAAACCAGTATGGCAAGTGCTGCAGTGCATGTGACAGTATTTTCCATTGATGACACTATCATTTTCCATTTACACTCAGTGGCTGCTTTTTACACACCTGTCTGTTACAGCAAACCGGAAAAAAAATATTTACAGCATGCAGACACGGTCAAGATGTTCAGCTAGGCCGACTGTGTTGCTAAGACATGTGATCTATGTGATTTTAAACCTGGTGTGATTGTTGGTACCAGTCGTGGTGGTTCCAGTATCTCAGCAACACCCGCCCTCCTGGGACTTTTACACATTACGGTGTCTACAGTTTACAGAGAACAGTGTGATTGGCAATAAAAATCCAGTTAGGGGGAGCTTTGCTGCCAAAAACACTTTATTGACGGGAGACGTCAGAGGAGTATAGCCGGACTCCTTTAAGGTAACAGGAAGGACCAAGTGCAAAAATAACTGCATAATACATCAGTGGAGTGCAGACGAGGGCAGACTAACTTCTCTGGGGGCTCTAGGCTAGCATGGGTAGGGGGGCCCTAAGTGGGCCATTGGAGATATTTTTGGAGCTGATAGAGAAACGAGAGGAGATTAAAAACAATGGAGCATCAATAATGTGCTAATCAAAGTGTAAAACTTACTGATCAGGGTCAGGGGCCGGAGGGCTGTTGGTAAAATTTGCTTATTGGGGATGGTGGGCGTCAGGCTGGAGGATCGACTGGTCAAATATAAGAAGTTTAATCATTTCCTCTTTTGCTAAAGTTAGTCTTGGATTTTTACGTATGTTCCTTTAACCGTGTTCTCTCCACGTCTGTTCACAATTTGTCTACCGCACTAGTGGGATAGTATCAAAGACACGGGAAGTAATGTTGGTCTTGTATCTTTGCCTCATTTTCTTCTTCTGTTAGGCTATACTGTCGGCTCGCTTGGCAGTGAACAACTGGTAGATGTTGCGGGAAAATAAATCTGGGTAGCGCAAAGTCTCAAAGTAGAACAGTCCATTACAGCCGGGCAACTTTTCCTATCCTGAGAACTGTGGCTAAAAATGGAAATAACAGACATGTTGCTATCATTTAAATGATCGTATTAAGATATATTCCTAAATGTAGCTTCTGGAAATTCTATCTTAATGTGGCCCCTAGTTTTCGGGGCCCCGTGCGGATCCCCACCCCCGCCTTATGCGAAGTCCGCTCACGGGTGCTGAAAAGCTTCTCTGAAAATCACGGCCCTGAGGGGGGACCCTGCCTGATACCAGCAGGGTGCCCAATAAAGTGGCCGCTTTTTTGTAACCTGGCATAACTGACAGCATCCGGAGATGCAAATATCTATTTCTGTGAAGCCTACAACATGTGGATTAAGATCGATACCAAAAAAGGTATCGACGTGCACACTTCAGATCATCACACTGATAACTAGAAACGCCCGCCAGATTGATAAACGATAAAGTCTCCAAGTGTCGACATCGAGATGGCCGCTTGATTTTAACTTCAACTAGAAATCTTCCGTAGCCTATTTTGAAAGTTCAGTCGCTAAAGACGGGAAGTAATACAGATTTAGCATAAACACAGAGAAAATGACACATCGTATATTACATTCCCCACGGACCCCACCGGCCGCAAAGATCAGAGACATGTACGACTAACCTAACATCCGCTGTTAATACATGAAGGAAAATGAGACTATTAGAAATTATAGTCTCTACGGATACCAGGTAAAAGTAGAATAGCCTATATTTACTATAAAGAAGTTAAATATAGTCATTAACCTAATTACGGAAATAATTCCAGCCCAGCAAATACACGACATTTTGAAAAGTAGGCTACATCTGTGTTATGGGTCCATAAACTTTGGCCCGATAAACTCACCTGCCAGCACAGGGACAGCAATCGGACACCGCGCCGCAATGAGCGGCAGACGCCCCGCTTTCCTTCCTCTCGCTGCCGCCTTACGGAGTACCAGTCTACTCCATCCGGCTGAACCGGCTGTCTCTCTTACTCTTGTTCATCCCTCTTTACCTTCTCCTTTAGCGAGACGGGCGGCTTGTTTGACGTTTCCCGGACTCGGTGGAAGCCTGGGGCGGGGAAAACACGGCACCGTCGCCGCCCACTGCCGAGTCCTTCTGACTTCAGAGCATCACCAGAAATCAAGACTAAAGCAGGACAGAAACCCAGACTGCATCATAATGCATCGAATGTAATGTGATGAAAATTATTTCATTCAAGTATCCCGAGTAGATGACTGTCCGGTTGCAAAGGTAGGAAACTGGGTGACTTGATTTCTGTTCAGAAAACAGAAAATCTGATATTTGTTTTACTTTTATCGAACGAATGGTGTGTTGGACAATAGATCGGTATAACAAATGAAGATTCAAATGACTTGTTTGTGTTATTAGCTTGACAGTTAATACATGGAAAGAGCTATTTGAATCTATGTCTGGCCGTCTTCAAGACACATTTTATTCCATCCATGTGTCTTAATTTTTTTGTGTCTTTCTTAGATTAATTGAATCTGTTTTTCAGATGAGTTGCATGGCCTGGAAACGAGATGGACCAAGTAATCGAGGTTTGCTGGAGACATCAGGCTGGAGCTCCTGTAAGGTGGATCCGAGTCACACCTCCAGAAAAGCATCAGAGCGGCGGCATTAAGCTGTGTGCAAAAGGCAAACGGTGCCTGTTCCGCTGGGACCCCGAGGACCTGCTGGTGCAGACCTGCTGGTGAGGGATCCTGACCAGCAGAGGCAGAAGGTCTATAGGGTAATGTGTACATGTAGGTCCCCTGAGACAGCATGAAGGGGCTACAGCCTTCCAACACCACCCTGACCAAGATGAGAAGATGTGTACCTTATTAGTTAGATACCGAACTCCTATAAAGGGGAAATATGATGGAAATATGATTATTACATTACAGGCAAGAAATGACAAAGTTTCTCTTTTTTGGTGATTATATTTTTATTGTCATTCTGTCAATTTGTCAGAAAGAAATGACAGCTAAAATACGGTTAACCGGTATTGTGTATTATTATTCATACTAAAGCGTCGTTACCTAGACATTGAAAGACGCCATACGAGCTCTTTGCGGAAGCCGCCCGTATAAGGCCATTTCCTCTATTCCGCTGGTAAAGTAAGAAAAGGAAGGAGGCTAAATGCTAATTAGCTGGGCTGGAGGGCGGCAATAGGGCTCTCCGCGTTTCCTAGTGGCGATCTGCGGAAGCGGGGCGAGGCGGATGACCGCCGACCAGCCCCTCGCCTCAGTCTGCAACGCGGACACGTTCTGCGCAGACGATTCGGTCTCGGACCGGCCTGATCGTGTGTTCCGCGATCGTTGGTGGTACAGGGCCTGATCCTGGATCAGTCATTGGTGGAGGGGGGAGGGGGCAAGCGCGCTCTGAGCGCCACATGCCGCTGCGCTTGTCGCTGAACTCTCACCCCGCCTGGTCCCCTAGCAGCCCGGCTGAAGGACTCCTGTGAAACGGCTCCGCTCCCCGACTGCGGCATGGCCAGCTCCAGCGAATGCGTGGTGGTGAGTTTGGCATCTCGGCCGGAGATCTTCACTTTTATTTGTTTCGTTTTAGATAAACGACGGAGCTCGCTGTGAGGCTATACCGCCGCTTCTCCGGCTAGCAGACCCGTTAAGGGGTGTTTACAGCCGGCGTCCCCACGCCGGGATGGTGTGGTACGGGAGGGCAGCGCGGTCGCAGCTGTGCGGGGGCCGCTGTCCTGTGCAGGCACAGATCCGCACTCTCTTACGCTCCGATGTCCGCTGGTTTGTACGGTTACCTGCGGGCTACCGCCTGCCGCGATCCTGTACGCGGAGCTCTCGTTGTTTTTGCGGGTCCGACGTAGATACAGAACCGCGGCTTTTCAAACGAGACGGTGAACCGGTTAGCGGGTCGTTTTACCAGCCGCGCGAGCTGCCCTGCTAGTTACGTGCAGCCTGTTCACCAGTTAAGGCACATGTGACTCGGTGACCATAAGAGGCTTACGGGAACTGTAAAGGGGGTAAATGGAAACTGACACATTCCGCACATGGCCCCAGTGCTGACATGGACGGGCGTGATGCAGTCCATGTTTTTTTTTTGGGGGGGGGGGGAAACATCATATCTAAGTATGCATGTCAGAAACAACCTCATCAAGCATGAGAAATAAACTACACCGTCCAAATAATGACAATGACCTTGTAAGTTAATTTGCAATTTGTAGAGAAATTCATAGCCACGTGGCCGTAGGGGATTTTAGAGGGGAACGATCCATAGTTATAATTAGATCTAATTTTTAATCAGAGTGGGCAGTGAGTGGCACACATTTTGGAGTCGAGTAATTATACGCAAGCTGCAGGTCGCGTTTTTACACTCATTTTTACAGTAAAACCCCTAACGGTAGTATTCCTATCGGTTGCTACGCTGAGTGCGTGCGATCTAGATCAATTTAATATGCATTGCGTATCGCTACACATTTAAAGTGTTGTTTTTTTCTTCAGAAGTTACTCTATTCTGTCTACTCTATTCTTATTCTCTGCATAACTGAATTTGGTAACAGTATTTTAACTTGGAAAAAACACAACAGCCTAATGCATCAATAGTGACGTGACAGGTGTATCGATATGCGACAGTTTTATCGGGTTTTGGAATCGATACCGCCGTATCGTAGACATCTGGATCTATTAAAATTGGCTTTTCACCACATTCCTAGTTTTTGGACCCAATTACTAAAGCATTATGACAGAAGTCTGACATTCATGTACTGCTTCGGCCTTCTAAAGCATTTTAAGGTTAATTTTCGACTTACACAGAACTGGTGCTCCCGCTAACATGATGTGATTACGCTGCGTTCAGCTAATTTGCTCACTGGGAGCACAGACACAAACTAAGTCTTTGCATGGCGAGTGTTTACTGTGTGTGTTTGAGGGGGGGGGGGTGTTTGATCATGCTATTTGAATTGTTGCAAACAGCAAACACCTTACCATTCCTAAAACAAGCGCAAACTTTGGCCTGGTTAATACCGTGGCTAATCTGGTAGCTTAAACATGCGCCCAAGTCATTACTCTTGGTTAATACTTGTCCTGCTGAAAGATTACTTTGTCCATTCCTTCAAATAAGCCGGTAAACGTTAACCAGGTGATAATAAAATAAGGCAGTCTTATTTAAATCGTTCTGCTTAAGCTGAATTAGGCCAATACTCCTAGGTTTGGGTTGGCTGGAATTTTGGGGCATGAAGGAGTCTGGGCCCCACAATCAGCTACAGGATTATGGTAGAATCACAGTTGGTGTTTGTGTGTGTGTGTGTGTGTGTGTCTGTGTCTTGAAAGTGAAGGAAGGTCCTAGAAGAACTGAGCTGCTTTCTCTGGTCTTCCTCTTTTGTCAGTGTGAATTCTGCTTGTCGTCCTGTCAGGGCTGTTTGCCACTTATCATACTGACTGTATGGTGTGTATTCCTGTATGTCTTTTCTTTAGTATAGTGGGAGAATCTCCGCCTTTCATGTAGGAGTAATAAAAAAAGAAATGTTGGGGGGGGGGCAGCTCGGTAGGTTGGGACTCAGAAGTTTGCTGGGTCCCAGTCCCTGGGTCGGCAGAGTGATACCACCACTGGGCCCTTGATTAAGGCCCTTAACCCCCATTGGTCCAGGGACTGGCTGACCCTACGGTCTCCTCTACACCAGTTCCATGAGGTGGCCTCCTGGGAGGCTTTTCCAGCTGTCCTGAAGGAGGTCCCACGAACGCTGAGCTCACATTGGCCACGTTTCCTTCACTCTCTTGTCAAACTCCTCCAGAATCATTTCTGCTGTCTTTAGGTCAGGTGGCCAGATCATATGATTCGGCACTCCGTTGTAGGCAACTTTGCTGTGTCCAAACTTTTGACTGGTGCTGTTTGTAGAAGTGTATAGGTACATTCATGAATGTTTTGTTTATGTGGTGCCTGTATCAATGTTTGTATGTATGTTTGTGGAAGAGTTAGCCCTTCCCTGTCCCTGACCCACTGCCTGGCCTGTGTTCACTCTCAGATCAAGGATGAGGAGGCAGGCTATGACTTGGACCTTTTCTGCATTCCCAAACATTACTCCGGTGACCTGGAGAGGGTCTACATTCCACACGGGCTCATCCTGGACAGGTGCGTGCAGCCCTCGGCACCCACGCAGCCGTCTCGCTACCGATACGCCTAAGATGGAGGCTTGAGCTGGCCTTATCCCCCCACCCCAGGACGGAGCGGCTGGCTCGCGAGATCATGCGCGACATGGGGGGTCACCATATCGTGGCGCTGTGTGTCCTCAAGGGCGGCTACAAGTTCTTTGCTGACCTGCTGGACTACATCAAGGCCCTGAATCGCAACAGCGACCGCTCCATCCCCATGACCGTGGACTTCATCCGGCTGAAGAGCTATTGCGTACGTCCCCTTCAGCATCCGCCAATCGCCTGCTTCGGTTCACAGGCTCATCATGTAGCCCTTAGAATCCATTGGTGCCTTTTGGTAAAAGGACCATATACTCTGACCTATCAGAAAGGGGCAATAGCCAAATGAAACTGAATGTAAATCACGTGCTTCTCCTCAGAATGACCAATCCACAGGTGAAATCAAAGTCATTGGAGGGGATGACCTGTCCACTCTCACGGGAAAGGTGACTTATTTTGCTCTTATTGTGTCAATGTGACTGCTGTGATTCGTAAGCAGTTCTCTCTTAGCAGTGGTGGAAAGTTCAGGTTAATACACTGCAAATCCAGACCAAGATTTTGATTGAACCACTAGTTGAGTATAAAGAGTCACATTCACGGAGTACTCATCTGGTTGGTTGGAACAAAGTCATGGTCTGGATTTGTACTTTGTGGATCTGAACTTTCCACCTCTGTCTCTTAGTGCTTTTAGCTGTAAGCTTGAAATGTCACGTTGATTGGCTTGCCCTATCTAACCCTCATTCTGTCCTGCTCTCCACGTTGCAGAACGTCCTGATAGTGGAGGTGAGTGCCCGACCCCCCCCCCCATCGCCCACCGAGCTCACGGCAGACCAGTAAGATCGCCGCTCACATCCTGGTTTCCCCCCGTAGGACATCATTGACACTGGAAAGACCATGAAGACCCTGCTGCACCTTCTGAAGCAGTACAACCCGAAAATGGTGAAGGTGGCCAGGTAGAGCAGATACATCCCTCATGGAAACACCATCCCAGCATGCTGCTTAAATGCCAGATGGGCCTGTGATTGTAGAATCTGTACATCCTGATTCCTGCATGAAAATGTTCTTAAGAATTACAGACGCTCTTCTACTTACGAATGAGTTACGTTCCGAATGGCCGTTCGTAACTTGAAATGTACGTAAGTCGTTACTCAACATCGTTTTAAGGGTATACGCAAGTACAAAGAACTGGGATGCTGGGAGTGCTGCGCGGTGGGAGTACTGGCCAGAAGTCATACTAGGCGGAATTGGCGTGCAGAAAATTGATGTTGTGGACAGGAAATGGGAGCCCAAGCAACAAAATTTGGACTTGCAGTCCTCTTCGTTCACATGTCTGAAAATTTGTAAATTGAAAGCTCATGAGTAGAGGATTAGTGTCATGCAACCATCTTCCGTCCTGGTCGTGGTGACAGGCCACCTGGAGCCCATCCTAGACAGCACAGGGCACAAGGCTGGGGGACACACAATCATGCATTATGGGAAATTTAGTGATGTAAGATAGCCTAAGTACAGGAAACTGGCAGGAACCAGTGAGACGTGGGGAGGCCATGATGGCCCCCGCCCCTGGAGGTGTGAGGCATTAGCACTAGCAGCTAAGATGCCATGCTAACAGAATCATCCTTCTTAAATTGAATGTCATTAACCAAATTGATTCCACAAATCTCCACTTCCCTCTTGCAGTTTATTAGTGAAGAGGACACCCAGGAGCGTGGGCTACAGACCAGATTGTGAGTTTTTAGCGGAAATGCAGAAAATCCATAATTATGCGTTTTCCTAATTGCCAAAATGTCACTTGTAACATTTTAGGTGTTAGGGATCACGCTAATAGACTCTTGTAATAACGTTTTATTACCACTAGATGGAGCCATTTGCCTGTGTCTTGTAAAATGTTGCCCGCGACGTGTGCAATAATGAGAGAACCTTTTTTCTCAGATGTAGGATTTGAGGTTCCTGACAAATTTCTAGTGGGATATGCACTAGACTACAACGAATACTTCAGAGACTTAAATGTAAGTAAGAATTCTTCATGCAGTTTTCGGTTTTCTAGTATTTAGTGAACATTTCGCTAACTGCGTTTCGCTAACTCCCTTTCAGCATATCTGTGTGATCAGCGAACCAGGGAAGGAGAAATACAAGGCCTGACGGGGACGACTTCCTGCACTCTCTGTGTCTTTAATTTGAGGAAATTGATTTTCTATTGTGATAGTACTTTCTTTAGGCAGCATGTGTGATGACAGAACGGCAGTGTGTCAGCTGTACAGCTGAACCACTGTTGGGAATGGGGAAGTATTCCATTTTTAAACCGAAATGTTGTAACCTAGCAGACATTTTTTAAACAGAGATGGCCATCGGGGAGGAGATCAGGGTGTAGTTTGTTATTTTGATTAGTCTTCTGATTTACCAGCTGGATGCTTGACAGCAGTTGTGGTTTCCTCCTGGGCAAGCCAACCACTACCTACTGGTTGCTCACCAGTCACGCCACAAAAACTACGAGGGGCGGGGGAGACACCTGTCACATGCTAAGCTACACGCCTCAGGTGACCGGGGAGGCTTTTACTTGCAAAGATAATCGTGTGCGAACCCAGAAAACGTTACCGCATGACCGTCATTTTTACAGGAAGGGCTATATTACTGCTGTATTGGTGTCAAGATAAATTGTGTGTGATGTGCAATAATATGAAAGCAGGTTGCGGTACACTTTATTTAATTGATTTTATTTATAATCTGTATTTAAAATTCATATTATAATACAGATTACCATGAAAGTTGAAAAAAAAAAAAGCCAAAAAATATCGAATATAAAGATTCAACATCTACTTTAGGCACCTTTAAATGGCTTGGCCAATGGGCTGCCATAGATTTCTTATTTTTTTTCCCCCCCATTCCCTGTTAGAAGGTCTGTCTCCATGGAAGAACAAGGTGTGAAACTGATATAGATGCTGGATGACGGAGGAGTCCCATACACACTGACAGCTGCACACGCAGTGCGAGGTCTGGCTGCAGGTATCCCAGCTGATCTCCATTGTCCAAGCTGCAGTTCTTTGCAGTGTTTTTCTCCGGATGATCTCCGAAATGTGGCCGGTCTGCTCTGCTCCGTAAAGAGAGAGGACTAATTCAACGCTGTCAATTTTGATTTTTATGACTGTGTCAATGGCCTGAATCTGATGGACTGTTTGATTTCATGATAATTTTTTATAATTATTGATTTGACATAAATACAAACAGAGTCCTGCGGAGTAAAGCGTCTCTCTTTGTGCACTGGGTGGGAATGGCACTGCCCTGTGACTCTGCTTAAATACGACTCGGCCAACTTTCCTTGCTTTCCTTAAATCTGATCTAAGCAGGTTCCCAGCTAGTTTTCGCTAACTCTAAGTTGCTAGAACAGTGTGTCTGTCTGTCCCCTGCTTGTCTCTGTCTACCGGCCTGTCCCTTTATGCTTGTGTGTCTGCCCAGCCCTCTGTGTGCCTGTCTCTCTATCTGTCTATCTACTTGTCTCTCTGCCTGCCTGTCTGCTTGACTGTCTCTCTTTGCTTGTTTGCCTGTCTGGCTGCCTCCCTTATCTCTCTGTCTGCCTGCCTGTCTCTCTGCTTGTCTGTCTCTATGTGTCTCCTATCAGTCTTTCTGCCTGTCTCTTTGTCTGTTGGCCTGTCCCTCTGGCTGCCTGTCTATCTGTCTGTCTCTGCTTCTCTCTCTCTCTGCCTGCCTGTCCCTCTCTCCCTGTCTGTCTGCTGGCCTGTCTCTCTGTCTGCTGGCTTGTCCCTCTCTCTTTGCCCGTCTCTCTGTTCTTCCGTGCCTGTGTTCACTTCTCACTGCTGCCGCCTGACATCCGACCCTTTGTGTCTTCACACTGCAGCCATAGTTTCCTGTTTTCTGTGGTTATTTTCAGCCGCGTGAGAAATGTGTACCGTTTAACTCAAACTTATCATCATACCCACCTTCTCACTCACGTTCCACCAAAGGCATCAAGATAAGAGTGAGATGGGGGGGGGGGGTACACATGCGTGGTAATGCAAAATTGTGGTGTTGAACCTGGAACACGAAAATAAGGTGAGGATTGAGCTCCAGTATTAACATTCTGCTGCGCCCGATTCTGGAGCGTGTAATCAGCCCCGCTGGTGCTGCTGGCTTCTGCTGTGGCCACAGCTGCAGCTCATCACGGTCTGCATCTCCACAACACTGCAGACCATGATGTGCTGCTACAACGGCCACCAGTGAGAGGAGAACACCGCCCACAACCCACAGGCTTGATTATGCCACATTTACTAGTCTAATTGTAAACATGGCTTGCATTTATCCTTCTACCATATCTCACTGCCTTAGTTCTCTGAAGGCACCTGTCTGAATAGATATAACACTGTTCATTTTGCAGCTTAGTCCAGGGGCATTTGGCACCGGCATGAGCTGCCGTAAACCCCATTTTCCAGGTCCGGTCATAGCGCTAATGAGTAGTGATGAAAGAAAAATGATGCCTCATGAACCATTTGCTGTGTTTTTTGGCACAACTAGATGATGCAGTTTGTTTGCTTTGGAGCATGCTTTGAGACCTTTTTGGAACAGAGAGCACCATCTAGTGGGGTCACAAAATACAGCACATGGTTCATGAAGTGTCATTTTGTCCATCACTACTAATGAGCTCTGCGCAACAAGAGCAGGCTCAGTAATTGAGCACTGAAATGCTTTCGTAAGATGGAAGCCCCCGTCTTAGAGCCGGTCCCTCCTGGGACAGCCCACTTTCCCTTCGCCGGTCCTCACAGGGTTGCAAGATGTGTAATTAACAGCCCTCACCAGGTGTGCTGATGCATGATGGTATCCTGCACAAATAACCCACAGAAAATCCTCCTCAGACCTAAAGACCCTGAACTGAAACAGCCCACTTTGTACTATTTATGGTAGAAAATGTTATGTGTGTCTGTTTCGGTTTGTAAATTATACCTTAAGCAGGTAGCTAAACGTCATTTGATTGTCACCTTGTGAAAGTTAAATTGGCAGTTCATATCACAAGAGCCATTTTATTGTGATCTTGAGACGAATACCCAATGTGAAGGTCATTAGGTCATACCACACTGAAAAAGAATCATTTCAGACTGCGACTGCTCTGAAACAGATTATTCTGTGTACAAGGGAGGAACTACTTGACCGAATTAAGGAACACGCTAGCATGATACAGTTGGAGTTATTTCACACAAAGGCCTACTATCCTGACTGTATTAAATTCATTTTAACTGGAGTGGGATGTGAACCTATGACCTAAAGGCAGCACAGCTAGAAAGCAATACAAATACTAATTTGAAACTGGAAGCCACTATGTACCGGTAGTACCTAAATGAATCTGTATCCACTACTGTGAAACATGAAGCTTGGTGTGTTTTAAAAGAGTCAGCAATAATATAACTAAAGTTCAAATAAGTATTTTGGGGGACAGAACATAAAATGCCACTTTACTGCCAGGAAATGTGGAAGCTGGGAGGTGTGGTTGGTTAAGAAGATAAAGACTGAATGCAGTCGAACAAAAGTGCTCCCCCTTATGGCCATGAAAAGGACAGCAAGGGGAAAATACATCTATCTGTATCCATCCTTCCATTTTCTACCCGGGCTGGTTATTCCCTGCCTTGCGCCCGTAGCTCCTCAGATAGGCTATATGAACTATATTATCAGTAACTATTATGGATGCCATTACCAGGAGCCACTTCACACAGTCAAGCAGGGCTGATCGAAGCCCGTCTGCCCCCCCCACCTGCTCACCGACACTGCGATGCCAAAATAAAGATGCAAAGGGTGGATGTGATGAAAAAAAAGATGATAAGGCATAATGCTTTAGTTTGATCACTTTAACTTTGAAATCGGTTCTTTTTTAAGTCAGCGCCCATCAGAAGTTCACGCCCTAGGCGGACACCTATATCACATATAGGCCTACCCTACAGATATCGCATATAGGCCTACGTTATAGCTTCATTGGTTCGTCGGACCCATTCACAGGTGGACTGTCGGACCATTTCAGTGGATTGGGGGGTGTATGCACTCACCTGCCCCTGTCAGCAAATTTAACTGGCAGCACCCCCTCACCATTGAACCTTTATTATACTACCAGGAAATGATGTGGGTCCTGGAGATGGATGACTTGTGAGCCATTGGCCTTTGGGACTGACCAGACCTCACTTGAAACAACATGACAGGTTAAAGTTACTATTAGAGGGAAAGTATTGGTGAGACACACTAGATATACTATATGGACAAAAGTATTGGGGCACCTGGCCATTCTACCCACAGGAACTTTTATGATGTCCCATTTTAAATCCATAGGCATCAATATGGAGTTGGTCCCCCCTTTGCAGCTATAACAGCTGTCACTCTTCTGGGAAGGCTTTCCACAAGATTTTGGAGTACGTCTGTGAAAATTTTGGCCCATTTATCCAGAAGAGCATTTGTGAGGCCAGGCACTGATGTTGGATGTGAAGGTCTGGCTCACGATCTCCATTCTAGTTCTTCCCAAAGGTGTTTGGTGGGGTTGAGGTCAGGGCTCTGTGTGGGCCAGTCAAGTTCTTCCACACCAAATTCTCCCAACCATGTCTTTATGGGGCACAGTCATGTTAGAACAGAAAATGGCCTTCTCCAAACTGTTCCCACAAAGTTTGAAGCATAGAATTGTCCAAAATGTCTTGGTTTGCAGAAGCATTAAGAGTTCCCTTTAGTAGAACTAAGGAGCCAAACCCAACCCTTGAAAAATAACTCCATACCATTATCCCTCCTCAACCAAACTTTACATTCAGCACAATGCGGTCAAGAAGGGTCTCTCGGAATCCATCAATCATTAACAATCCACCAAAACAATCTGAATCTTTGTTGTAGACTTTTAAAGCAATAAAATTATTTTGTTTCTGACCCAAACAACAGCCAAGTGGCACACCGGGAATTCTGCCAAGTCTCCTGATTGGCCGCTCCGAGCCTGGATGTCATACCCGAAAAGTGCGTAGTAAAGAGAATCGAGATCTGCTGGTGTTTTTGCATGGCAAATGTGTGTCTTATGAAAGAGTAAATACTCAGTTTGTCTGCTTGTCTAGTCGGTAGCCGGTGGCTGTAAACGAGAGTAGCCTCTTCCTATAGGTGAACATGAACAGACATGTCCCAAGAGAGAGGGGGTGACAAGATCCTGTAATTCGAGAGCGTTATAGGCTGTAGGCAATCTGACAGCAGTTAACTGCATGGACACTGATCCAATCCTGATGATTTTGTTTATACATATGTATATTATAACCCAGGCTAACAAAATCGTTTTAAAACGTGAGCGTTTGCACGCTGGGAAATGAGTGTAGTCGTCTCCTCCACCAAAGAAAAAATAAACTAATAAAGAATAAAACAGAAATACAGCCAGCACGACAAACGAAACAAGTGCATAGTAACTTTATAGAAGACATGTTATAGAAAGTCAAGTTATCAATAATATACTTATAGTCAAATAATCTATTAGCAATTAGTCGTAACAATCCTACATTTGGTATTATACGATTTTCTAAACACCTGATTCTCTGGCCGTCTTTATTTCTAACATAGGCTATATATATAATCTATAAAAGCATCACAGTTTAGCGATGACAGTGACCGTGTCATGGTGTTGAAAAGATCTGCCGAGCTGCAAAATTACATGTAGGCTACTTCATAAAGTCTTACTGTAGATCATCAAAAACCGAAATTAAAGTTTCCCATTCCTCTTTTACCTTTCATATGTGACTACACAATTAAGTTGTAAAATATAAGGGGCAACGCCGGGGATTTTATACAGGCTATTAAAAAGTTAAGAGTAGGCTATAAAAGCAGTCAAAAGTCACGGCGCACCAAGTCGAGTGTTACCGACTGGATTTTTTCCTCTTTTAGTAAAGTTCAATGACATGTCGATACAGTGTAGCCGCCAACATCAATCACACTGACGTTTCTCAGTGTTTTTACAAGCCTCAACAATCCTACATTTAGAAGTGCCAGCAAATGGGAAAAAAAGGACAATAATTAAAAACTCACCTCTAGCCCTATAAGGAGATCCTCCAACTTGCAGGGGAAAACCTAGGGATTGCTGGCAAGACTGGCACTCCAGCCACTGGGGCAAGAAAACTCGGACTGGTGTGGTGCTGAGGTACCGCCCGCCGCATGGCTACACTCAGGTTCTCATCCCTGGGGTGGTTTGTCTCTCTAGCCCAACTGAAAACAGCTCCGAAACTCCAAAAGAACCTTGCATAGTAAGGTCTGGAGTGAAGGCTTTGCGGGGACGTGGGCTGGTTACACCCGGAGGTGTCGATCATGTTCCGTCACGTCGTAAATGGGCAGTTTTTTACTCTGCTGTCAGCGTAACTTCATAGAGATAAACGCTCTTTGGCCGTGGGGGAAGATCATAGACTTAATACAAATGAACATGAATCCAGTACTTATATTATTTCATGCTACCTTATTACGCAATCCATTCCGGATACGTGTTTAAAAAGTATCCAGCTTTCATATAATTGAATTATGGTTGTCTTCTAACTTCCCGTTGTATGTACGATCATCTCCATATTTACCGATGAGCCGTAAATAATCATTCATTGGCTGCATCTGAAGCGAGTAACAGGCAGGCAGCCCACTTAAAAACCTGAAAATGATTAATAATAGGTGCCTCGTGAATTTTTCATTAACTGCTCTAAATGCAAACGCCGGCTTCCGATCCTGGTTTTGTGTTCGTTAGATAGCTGCACGGCGAGCAGCCTCGGTGCGTGAGTTTGCATTATCTGGTGATGGTGAAATATAAGGACAAGCGCGCGCCGTGTGCGTGTGTCTGTTTCACAGTTTCACCGAGGTCACTGCGGTCGTGCAGAAAGCGAGGTAGCTGACTGCACCGTGAACGTTCGCTGTATTATTCGCAAATCCATTCACAGGCTTTTATTGGGTCGCCTCTTGTATGGTGAAGGTCTCAGGTTTTAAAATATTCTCTACAGCCAGAAAGGGGGGTTTGAGGCATAGGAGCTGCCGTTCGTGCTCTCACGTGCGGTGTCACACTAACCCCACCAGCGCTTTCCGTTTCCAGTACATATTTGCTTGAACCGCCTGCCGTCGTTTTTCTTGTGCTCGTGTGTTATTGTGCTACACCGCTTCTCAGATCCATATCCTGCGTTGGGTTGTTACTGCAACCGACTCCAAACGTAAATCTTTCTAAACGAAATGTTTCGATTCACCCGAATGTTTTTGAATAGATTTTTAAACTACCTTTTTTTAGAGTAGCCCTGTTAGTTTGTGCATACTTCATTAAATTTTTTTTTTGTTGTCGGTAGCATCAGCTTGCGGCAGTTGCAGGTCGTGGCTTAGTAGGTTAAGCCTCCGTGCCTGTGATAGGAAGGTCTGCTTCAGCAGAATAGTACACCTGCAGGCCCGTGAGCCAGGCCCTTAACCCCCAGCTCCATGGGTGCTGCTGCGGGTGGCTGCCCTTCCCTGCCGGTCTTGCTCTCACCTACATATGTGTAAGACGGGGTAGGTAAAAAGGGAATTCTGTCATGGGGATCAATAAATTGTTATTATTACTATTATCATCAAATGATGTGATTGATGGACAGTGTCGTTTAAAGTCATGCTTCTGTTTCCAGCTTTCACATGCAAATGGCTGTTAGTGAATCCCCCCGAATGCCGGATTCACTGGCAAAGACACGTCTTTCGTGTTTGTGTTACAAAGTTCAAGGGGGGAGTCCTGTTTTGTTGTCATTGTTACAGAGAGAGCGTGTGAGTGAGTCTGAATCGCTTCTCTTCCTTCCTCCCTTTGGGTTGCGAACTACCACTTGTGGTTGGCATCTGTAGCAATTTTCACTGTTGTACATTTGCTCACAGACCTCTTGCACTCCAGTTCAGTACTGCACCAGCACTGTGCACTACAGACCTACAGTGTTCATATATGATCATGCTATATAGATTTACAGCAGAAGTCAAAAGTCAGGACACACCTGTTTTCAATATACTCGTCTCTATTTTAGATGTTATTCACCTTGTAGTAAAACCCTCCGAGGCAAGGAAGTAATACATATTAAATATTGCAATGACCAAGACAAGTGCGCAAAATCTTAAAACATCATCAGATTTTAGACCCTTCAAAAGTGCCCCCCTTTGCTTCGATGGCAGCATTTCAGACTCTTGGCATTCTTTCAACCGGCTTCCAGTTATAGCCGCCTGGGATGCTTCTCCAAAAGTCTGAAGGAGTTTCCACAAGTTCTGGGCACAAGTTGGCTACCTTGCTCTTACTCTTCGATCCAACTCATCCCAAACTAGCTCTGCAGGATAGGTCGAGGGATTGCGGGAGCCAGATCATTCGTCACAGCACTCCATCTCTTTCTTTGCTCACAAGATAACACATTACTTGCATAACCTTGAGGTGCGCATAGGATCCTTATCTTGTTGAAAAACAAAAGTTTTTCAGTAGGTGTGTCCAGAATTTTGACGGGAACTGTACCCACCTAACTGATTTCCCGTCCTATTTAACATTGCAACAAAGTACGTACATTGACTGTAGCAAAGAATGAATCAGTTGTTCGCCAGAGATACGCTTCACTGCATATAATTTTACTGAAAATCAAAACCGAGGACAGTTACAGATATTATGAGCATATATTATAAATATGAACAATATGAAACCAAGTTATAAAAAATACAGACACGAAAATACTCGCACTCTGTCATTACAGTCAGTGCAACACAACTGTGTCCATGTGTGCAATGAAATTAATCCAGAGCCGTACAAGCGGGATGTCTCTTCGCGGCTATACCGTGAACCGTGCAGGGTAAGTACGCTGATTCACGGCGCAGGCTGGCCGAAGAAGGCTGACTTTTAGTTTTGAAGTGGGATTAATATTTTCTGAAGCACTAACCCGTTAAGAGCATGAGGTCTGCAGAAAGTACAGCAGGCATCGACACTGTATTTATCTAAATAAAATGACCCGATATCCACCCGGCGACATTTCACCCACCACAAATTCTTTTACGGTGTGCCTCATAACCAGTAAAGAAACACATGTAGCGCAGGTTTGCATATAACCCTAGTATTCCGTTTGCTTACATCAGGATGTCTAGTTAAAGAAATAATTAAAAAATATTCTTCCATTTAAAAACTGTACGGCTATGCCAGAAATATAGTCGCAATATATATAAAAATATACTGTATACTCTGCACTATAATTAGTTTAGTCTTTCAAAACGTTAAATGAATCGCCACAGTGAATTTGGGTTAATTTTTACAGGATGTTACAGAACATCAATGAATCGTGGAATGGAGGTGTCAATTCTTATTTATTTTGTAAAGGTCATAGCATGGTCGCCGTTAGGTACCCGGAAAATGTGTTTTAGCTCCCTCCCCCAAATAAATGTGTATTTACTGGCTTAAGTCATGGATAGCTTTGTATATTACATATAAGTTTGCCACCAGCACCCCACAGTAAAGACTCCGCACCCCTATCCATTCATCTCTAACTATGCCCCTGGATCCTAAAATTACAATTAATACTAATTATTCAGTTAATTTTATTTTAAATAGCAATATTTTATTAGCAGTAGTAGTTACATTTCAGTCACCTCACTTTATTTAAAGGCTTGCACGCGTGGGGTGGCGGTTGCACCTGTTTAATGGGATCGTTGGTTGTGAGCAGATAGTAGCGTGTGAAACTTAAAGAAAGCTTCTCGAAGCTGAATGTGTTGTGGTTGCTTACTCGTATTGTTTTTGGGATAAGCGGTTTGGAAAATGGATGAATGGATCATCGAGGGAACCTCCGTTAGCCAAATGTAGAACGTGTAATTTCAGCATGCTTGTCTACAAGGTAGTTGCTACAACAATAGCACAGTTGCCTGGTTGGGATACAAAGACCTGGCAGTCACCTTGCCCTGTTTCTCGTGGCTTTCATTAAGAATAGAGCACAAACAGAGTGTCTTTCAGCAAACTGAAGGTCTCGCACAGCACGGTGCGGCATGTGATTCTAGCAAAAGGCATTAGTTTGGCCAGGATGAGGGCAGCGATGTAGGGAGTGAATAACAAGATGAAGGAGTGTCGTTTGCATTGAAAGGAAATATTCATGCCGACCGAAGGTGGAGATAAGGACAAGTGTCGGGGGGGGGGGGGGGGGGGTGTGGCGGCGGGGTTTGGGGAAATAAAAGGGCGCGTGGGGTGGGGTGGGGGCCCAAATTAATAAGCTTAGATTGGGCCCAAAAAAACACCC
>JAODKC010019074.1:432-23075 GCA_026777985.1 Mormyrops attenuatus
CCCTCCCTCTTTCTGCGTTATTCCATCTCAATGAACATAAGAACATGTAGTATACCATGGCACTACATAAAAATACATTGACATTAATTGAAGTACTATACTTTTGGTATGTTTTTGAAGCTGAAAGTTATCATCAGCTGAGTCCTCTTTGTTCACTTGTGCTCTCTCTCTCTGTCTGTCTCTTTCTAGTGCTGTGCAGCTGGTTTCCAGCCCCAGCAAAGTCACCCCTCCCTTCCCTCAGCTTTTCCACCAATCTCTAAGCCCACAAGGATTCCTGCAGAGTGAGACCACATCATCTCCATCTGGTGAGCTCGGCAGAGATTCCCCTGTGACAAACTGACTCTTCTGCTCGGTTGTACGGCTGCAGGTCAGCAGTGTCATGAAGCAGAAGCCATATCATTCACTGATTACAAATTTCTGCATGTTACTGCCTTTTAAAAATACTTTAGAATTAGCTATATGCTATATCATTTTCTAAATCACCAATAAAACTGGGACAAGACAAAGATAACTGGGAGATAATACCCATGCTCCACCAGTTTGGGTATTTAGAATCAGACTGAGTCTGTAAAGGCTTTAGCAAGTGCTAGCCCTAGTGTCATCTTGTTTCTCTTTTGCCCTCTAGTGGTTGCCTCCGTCCCAGTGCTCTCCTCCCTCCAATCTTCTCCATCTCTGGGCCCCTGGCTGGCTGCATTGCAGCAGGGGGCATGTGCGCTCGATCTTCGCCGCGTGGCTCCCAGCTTCTTGTCCCAGGGGCCTGAGCAAGCGGAGCTGCAGGAGGCCCTGGAACAGCTGATCAACCTTGCCCACTGTTATCACCATGACAACAGTGGGGCCTCCTCCTCTGATGATGACTAATTGGAACTATGAGGAATGTCCAATGTGCAGTATGAAGAAATGTCCCGAGGGGTGGGAATATGAGGATATAGGAGGATCCAGTGAGGATGAAGAACTGGAAGGTGTAAAATAGAGACTGATGGAGGGAATGAGTGTTTTATATGAAGTCAGAAGTATTTGTATCACCAGAATGATTACTGTAAGACTCCTTCAGAGACCTGTGGATGTGTACATAAGTTTTATGAAATGCTCTGAATGCCCTTTTTGATTAAATAATGTGTTCCATTTTGAGATGTTGGTTTTTAAAGCTTCATGGCCACACTTCAGTGACATCAATACATGGACCGCCACACCTGTCACAAGCTTTTTTTCCAAAGCCTCACTATGAGTGAATCACAGCTGCTGGTTTTGTGCTCTCTCTCTCAGAGCATGGATGGCATCCTCACCCCCCCTCCTTAGCAGACTGCAGGGGCTTGTCAGCAGAGCTAGCAAGGTAGTCATCTCTTGTAATGTGGGACCCCCAGGCACAGTATGTATTAGATCTGGCAGGCAGTATTGAATGCTGAATGATTTTTATTGGCTAAGTGAAATGATGCCAGGGATTAGGAAAAGGTTAAAGCTTTGGAGGTACTGCAGCAGTAATGGTTTGGCACACTATTCTTTTCTGAAGATGGGGCTATATATGCAATAAATAAATACTTTATTGAAGCTGTACTTTTGCCTAACCCATCTTGCTCTCCATGAGACAGACAGAGAGACTTGTTTCTTTTAAAATATATTGTGGTAATGTACAGAACTGAAAAAAAATTGAAAATATTTATGGTCCTGACTATATTACAGGTATATGACACACTCTTAACAAAAAACTTTTGTAATCTGTTTTATTGATGGCAACTGCTATTGAGTTAAATATAGGCTACATCAATCTAATAAAACAGTCATGTCAGTTACATTGTCAAGCTAAATGTGCAATAATGTAAGGTGTAAATAACACCTTTAAAACATTCGTAAATGTACAGTTTCAGAAACACTGGGCTAAGAAACACATCCTGGTCATGACAAGTGTGTGACCCCCAGAGTGCCCCCCCTCCCCACAGCATTTCAGCATCAGACAGCAGCAAATCAAAGTCTTTTTTTAAGTATCTGGGAGCAGCACACACTTTTGAGTCATTTGAGTTTTTGAAATTTTCGATTTGTCAAGCACTGTAAAAACATTGACACTTTTTGAGTTTTGATGTAAAATAATGAAGTTTTTGCAATTTTTTTGTTCAAATAAAGACAAACATCTACCTGTATACTATGGTTTGGTATACTTCAGTGGTATACCACTTTTATTCCTGTTTACAATCATTTACATAATTATTAATGTGTATGGGAAATGACAACAAGGTAACCCTCAAAATGTGGTGCTAAAGGTGCTGTGAAAAAATTGGGTGCACCTAAGTTTTGTGGCGGTACACCTAAATGAAAAAGTTAGGTGCATCAGTGCAACTAATGCAAAAAGTTAGCCTGAAGTCCTGGTATGACATGAAAAATAAATTAATAGTAGTTGATTAAATGGCCTCACACTCATTGTGGAATGGGTGAAGTTGCTTGTTTTGGCCTTTTTTTTCTATCCAGGTTGCATATTTTGGGCTTGTTTCTATAGATGTCAATACTTATTTCTAATGAAATGTGGCAAACCTGCGGTTTTGTACATAAACTCAATGAAGACCTGGCATCATAACCAACAGTTAATCAAAAAAAGATTAAGTGAAATGGTGGGATTCAATAGTCTCACGTCGATTAATTTTCATAAAGATTATCTTGTTTGGTTGTACAAACTACAACTAGCTTAGTTAATAGCATAACAAATAGCAATGCTGATAACGCATTATTACATAGCGTTTGGGTCAATCACAACTCTCATCCCACTGCTGTAAGGACATAAAAAAGAGTAATAAGCCCAACAAAAAAATGGAGCTAGACCTGGTATTTATTTGGAAAATGTCATAAAGTAAGTTTCTCAGGCAGAATCATTTAGTTTATAAACAGTGCTGCCAGAATGTCACATTTATAGCTAAGAAGAGATTCAATAAATCCTCTATAATTACTTCTATTGGTCTCTAGGAAATTATCTCCTTGCTAGTTGCTATTTTCCATGTTGTATTTATGCTAATGATTCTTTTCAGGAAGTTAGGATGTCTGTGAGAGAACACAGGGTGCAGCCTTCAGTGAGGTCATTTTTCCACAGTACAGGGCCTGACATTCGTGGCAGAATCTAGCGATTTGTGCAAAATTTCAATAGTTCCCTCAAGTTCAGCGTACATAATGTGGGACATTAATGCACTTAAACTACCATATTTGTGAAGATGAATAACAGTAAAAAAAAAATTATGAAAGATAAATTTCACTTTATAATTGTAACTAACAGCAATAGTTTACGAATAAAAAAGGAACTGTATACAGCACGACGGAATCACTCTATAATGCAACGTGCTACACAATGTTAATATGAAACCTACCCATGCTTCATATACACAGCTCGCACCTCATATTCCATATTCAGTTTCAGGATGACAGTAATATAGTTTTAACAAAAGCAAGCCAGGTGGTTTTTAACCACTGACTTTTAATGACCAGTACACAGGACTCAAACCTTACGAATGATCAGTGTGCATGGTTGCCTTTGTACTGGACATCAAAACTCTGTGGTTAAAAACTGTCTGGCTTGCTTCTGTTAAAAAATACTATAGCCGGTAAACTGAATATTCAATGGCATTACACAATCTGAAAATCAAAGTGTGTGCATAGTCTACTGCTCAAATCACATTTTACAATATGTGTGTCTCATTTTACTAGTTGTGTGTCTCATTTAGTTTTAGAATTATTACACCATTTATGTACTCCATTGTGCATTAATGATGACAGTGTACATAAGCATGTATAGACATACATGTATCGACCATTTATCTTACAATTCGTGCTATGAATGGAGACTCAAGGCACAAACGACTGCAAATGTACGTGAAGAGAACACGCGAACATTCAAATATTCATTAAAATTTGCCCATACAGAAATCTGGGGAAACCAAGGGATGTGCAAGAGTCACCAACTCAAAATGCTGAACCAGCAGCCTCTCTCAGTACAGCTGATATCTATTTTCGTAGATGCTAACTAGATTAAGCACAGATGGGGAAAGGACTCGAACCGCAAGAATGATCGTTGTGCACGGCTGCCTGTGTACTGGACATCAAGGGGAACCGCCTGGCTTGCGTTTGTTAAAAAGGTATTACAGCCAGAATACTGAATATGGAATCTGAGGTGCGAGCTGTGTATATGAAGCAATGTGACTGGTCTAGGTTCTCATAATTTTGAGTTAGAATATCATGATTATGACTTAGTATCTCAAAATTCCAACTTGGCATGAAGTAGTATCTGATTTATTTTTTATTTTATGTGGGGGAACTGGACTTCTGTAGGTTATTGTATGCCAGTGGAAAACGCACCATAATGTGGCTGGAGGAAAGAGCAAGCAAGTTAAGACTGATTTATGCTTCTACATAGAATGTACGCCACAGGTAGCCACAATGCCGTGTTTCCTATGCCATAGCCTGATGCCTACACTTACATTTGTGGGGAGGTGCGTGTCAGGCTATGGCATAGGGTACACAGCTACGCAGCTACCAACAGCGTAGAATCTATGCAGAAGTATAAATCGGCCTTCAAGAATAGTGCTGATGACTTTCAGTGCATCTGGAAGCATCACTGCACCCACTGGTGGATTGAAGATCAAATATGGTTTTCAAAAGCATATAACAGTGGGTTTAGACAGAATGGAGTATAACAATGCAAGACCAGACAGATGAGGGTGAGAACAGTCATATTTGTGTTTTTATTGATCCATTTCCTTTATGCAAACAAAGTGGATTAACAAAATATTTCATAAGATGCAGCCTACCTCCCCATGAATCAGGGTTTAAATTCATTCATTCCCTACCTAATCTGTAAGAGGGTAAACTAACACACTCATGTTTTACATAAAACATATCCCAGAAAAGTGGCTAGGTTGTTTTTTCCTTCATCTTTTCAGTTTGTCAGGGTATAAACACATATGGCCAGCATAGTGTAACGCTGTTACCATGGCTCCATGCAGCAGCTCCTCCTTTCCCTACTTCAGGGGGAGCAGCCATGGTCTTGAAAGGCCACTTTCCAACTTGCAGTTTCTGTCTTGGCTCTGTGAAAGTCACCTGTTAATCTTCCTGTGATGGATCAGGGTTTCCCATCCATGTTTCATCCATCCCTCAGCCTGTTGGTCCCTGTTCACAACTCATCCTTGGTGCCCCTCTGCCCAAGTCTGTGGGTGGCCTCTCTCTCTAGGAATTTTAGGATGTCTTTCACTTCACGGGGGCCCTGGAGATTAAGCAAATCACTCAGCTTTAATATTGTGTAACACACAAGGCTGCTCTGCTGTTGAGCTATTTTTGAGTAACATACATTTTCTGCCTTCAAAACATAAAACAGATAAATCATAAATCAGACACTTGTTTTTGTTCAGGTCGTGTGAGCTTAATGATGCAGCCCTTTACTTTTGCAGTTGGGAACAACAGCAACTCAGCCACGAAGTGGTAGGCCACGTAAAATCACAGAGCGGGGACAACGCATGCTGGGGCACACTTGGTGCTTAATTGGAGCCAATTTTGTCCTGCAACAGGACAATGACCCAAACACAGCTCCAAACTATTCAAGAACTATTTCGGGAAGAAGCAGTCAGCTGGTATTCTGTGTATAATAGAGTGTCCAGCACAGTCACTGCATTTCAACTCTATCGAGCTGTTATGGGACCAGCTGGACAGAATGGTACGTAAGAAGAGCCCCTCAAGCCAATCCAACTTGTGGGAGATGCTGCAGGAAGCACGGGATGAAATCTCGTCAGATTACCTCAACAAACCAAAATCTAGAATGCCAAGGCGGTAACTCCTGCAAATGGAGGACTCTTTGACAAAAGCAAAGTTTGAAGAGCATTATTATTTTAGTTAAATGATTATTTCTAACTTTGTCAATGACTATTTCCTATTTATTTAGCTATATTTCCTATTCCAGTCATTTTATGTATGTTTTCATGGAAAACAAAGAAATTTCTAAGTGACTCCAAACTTTTGAACAGTAGTGTATATACTGTATATACATATGTGAAATGCCTAGATCTTGACGCCAGTGACAATTAACCTACATGGTGAGTGCCAGCCCAACCCCTTTAGAGACCCTAAGCAAAATTTGATTTACCTAATTTTCCTTCCCATTCTGACAGACAGAAGGGGGGGGGGGGGGGGGCTGCTTGGCCATAGCAGCCGATTAGTTCACTTGTGCCTTGGGTGGGCCTGTATGTGTCCAACCTATTAATTATAGTACTGCCGAATTCTTGAATCTGAAGGATGTTGACTGATTTTCTGGAACTGCCAGCCAAGATAATCACATCAGTGAATAATGTGCAATTATAAAGTCTGGGATAGGCTCTGGACCCCTCACGACCCTGAATGAGACAGGCAGTTTCAGAAGATGGACGGATGTTGAGATTAGAGTCTCTATGATGTGGCAATGCAGGGGTTTCTTTGGGGACCTTTCTATGGCTTAGTATTATGAAGGAATACATGGTTAGTTTTCCAATAAACAGCAATACATGGTTTTATATATTTTCTATAAATATATATATATGTGTGTGTGTGTGTATAAGCTCATAGTATCTGAAAGAAATTGAAACAGAAAAGCATTGTTTATTTTATGATCCACTGAACAAACACAGACATGACATAGATGGTTTTAGAGTCTAATGCTGAATGTTTATCGCCATTGTTTTTCCGCCTGTGCATGCTATGATTGGTAAAGTGAAATTGGAAAATAAATCGTTTAGTTAGCATTTTAGCCTCAAACAAACCAATGCTGCAGCACGTCATTGTGTTTACATGTAGGAGGTGTTCCAATTACATGATGGCCGCATTGTATTTCAACTGTTTTGACGGAGCTTGGCATCAAACATACACATACAAACTCTTCCGAATAAATATTGCAAAAACATCAAGTAGATAAATAGAATGCTGCATTTTGATGAGTTGACTTGACTGTCTTGAAATAAGTCCTCTATGTCTGAGACCAAGACAAGACCAAGTCAAAATAAAATAGATTCCAAGAAGAGAAGAGACCAAGACCGCAAAAAAGTGGTCTCGAGAACAGTATCGAGACCAAGACCTGTCTGGAGTACTAAAACACTATCATGCTCAGATACTTGCTTTACCTCTCACTATTTCTATTGTGCTTCTTACGATCTATCCATGTATTATTGGTTTGACTTTTTCCACTCTTGCTGTCTCTTTGTATTAATACATTCTTGTGACAATTATACAGAGTAAAAAAAATTGTATAAAATAGTAAAAAATGTCCTCAACAAAGATTATAAGTTGGAATGTCAGGGGTGTTGAAAAATTTGCAGTCAGCTGATTAACCAGCTGTTTGTAGCATCTTATAGCTCTAACATAAGAGGCATGGCAATATTAATTAATAAAAATATACCAGATACCAACAGCGCAGTTAGAGCAGATCCTGAAGGGCATTAATTCATAATTAGTGGTTCCATTGGAGATATCAAATTAATAATACATGCACATATACATGCACACAATGAGGACAATCCCACATTTTTCCATAGTTTGTTTTTCCTCAGCTTCTCAACTTTTCTGATATAGTAATTATTGTTGGAGGTGATTTCAATTGGTCTATGGATTGGAACCTCAACCGCTTAAATTCTACAAAATTGTCCAGACCAATGAAATCTTCAGATTTATTACAACAATACATGAAGGACTTTGGTCTCATTGATAATTGGCGACTATATAACCCCACCAGCAGAGAATATACTTGTTATTCTCCACATTACAATTCACTATCTCAGATTGATTACTTCTTAATAAGCAATTCCATTGTATCCAAGACAGAAAATGCAAAGATTCATCCAATTATTATTTCAGACTGTGCCCCAATTAGCTTATCTCATAATTAAAATCACTATAAAAACACAGACTAGATTGTGCTTTAACATATCATTACTGACAGATTCAGAATTCAACACATACCTGATACAAGAGTGGACATCTTTTATCGAACTGAATGACTCCCCAGCAACCTCATACACGTTATTATGGGAAACAGCTAGGGCGGTATTAAGAGGAAAATTCATCTCATATTCCACCCATAGAAAAAAGAAAGAATAAGATGTACCTTGAATGAAGAGTTAGTAATCATATTCTAATAGTAGACGAAAATCAATCAGATGTTTGTAAAGAACTCATGAAAACAAAATGAAAAAAAAAAATCCAATTCCTTAAACAATGTGGGACGGAGTGGTGGCTCTGAGGCTAGGGATCTGTGCCAGCAACTGGAAGGTTGCTGGTTCAAATCCTGTGAATGTCAGGAGTGATTCTACTCTGTTGGGCCCTTGAGCAAGGCCCTTAACCTGCAATTGCTTTGTCCTGGGTATGACGTTAATCTACATCTAGCCCTATAAGGAAGTCCTCCAACTTACAGGGAATAACTTGGGGGTTGGTGGTAGGATTGGCACTCCAGCCACTGGAAAAAACCTCACACTGGTCCATTTGGACTAGTGTGGTGCTGAGGTATCACCTGCTGCATGGCTGCACTCAGGCTCTCATCCCTGAGGTGGTTTGTCGTGTGGTGGGTGCCACACACTGTAACCAGTGCATGCTCCTTACCTCTCCTCTCCTCTTAAACGAAGACTGAAGTATGACCATTTTGAACATAATGACAAATCTGGACAATATCTGGCAAATCAATTAAAAAGACAACAGGAGAAAAACGCTCATACCTGTCATTAAAAACTTTGAAGGAACACCATGTCCACTCCAAATGAAATCTCAGCAACTTTCCAGTCCTTTTTTGTAATACTCTTAACAAGTCTAACTGTAAATGTAATCACACTGCAATTCAAACCTTTTTGGACAATATCCAACTCCCCAGGCTAGATAGAAATCAAATAATCAATCTAGATTGAACACTTTCATTAGACGATTTCAAAAAGACTGTTTTCAATGCCAAATAATAAAGCACCTGGACCCGATGGTTTCCCACCAGAATTTTATAAACATTTCTGGCCAACAATATTACTATTATTTATTAAAATGACCACTGAAGTGAGGAATTCTACTGTCATACCTCCTCATATGGACACAGCATTTATATTACTCCTGTTCAAACCTCTCCAAGACTCAGCTAATGCCTTACTGATTATTTTAATGTCTATGTTAAGAGATAATGGACAATAGCTTGAGCAAAGAGATTAGAAACAGTCATCCCTTCTATAATACACCCTGATCAAACAGGCTTTATTAAAAGCAGGCATTCATCAAATAATATGCGCCACCTATTGAATCTAATCAGTATAGCCAAAACCAAAAAAACACTGTAATCTTGTCATTAGATGTCGGAAAAGCATTTGATTGGGTTAACTGGAAATTTTTATTTCCCGCACTAGAAAGATTCAGTTTTGGGGAGTCATTTATTCAATGGATTAAAATGTTGTGTAACTCACCCACAGCATGAATAATCACAAATGGTACAATTTCACAACAGTTTATGAAGAGCTCTCCATTGAAGATTTACCATTCATATCTTAATAAATCAATCAAACAACATAACTGTTACATGATCATCACCATTTCAATAGCTCTTGAAGCTTGGTGGAAAAGTATTAAGATCACTAACTGCCCACTTAACATTTGTAAACTCACACCAATTTGGGACAACCCAAATTTCTTATTTAAAAAGACCATCTTCAAATTTAATTCATGGAAAAGTAATGGAATAACCCACGTACAGCACTTATTTGAAAATGATAAATTCCTAACCTTCCATGAACTTATACAGAAATTACATTGCTACATTTCATTACAGTAATTGCACTACAGTATCTCCAACTTAAGAATGTGCTTAAAAATAAAAATAAACTCTTTAATAATAATTTGTAACTACCCCCATTAATAGAAAGATAGCATCCAAGATTTCACATCTAAGAAACCTTTATATAAACTATATAAACGTATATCCTCACCATTAGTTTTAAGCTTTACACATTCCAATCATAAACTGGGAAAAGTTTTAAGAATCAAAACTGATCTTAATATTTTTGAAAACAAATATGTAGTAATATCTTCTCCAGTATGAACAACTCTCAACTACTGCTAATCCAATATAAGGTAATGCATAGAACACACATCACTAATTGCAGAATTCATGTTATGGGCTTCACCAGTACAGATATCTGTTCACAATGGACTCTCAACACAACACATTGTTATTACCACTCCTTCTGACAAGGCACACCAACCCAAAATTCCTGGCAAACTGTAATAATTGAACTCTCCCTATATCTGGGTCACAGCATTCCACTGTCCCAATCTTTGTCTTCTAGGAGATATTACACCCATCAGCCATATAGGCAAATATCACAGGATCACTTATCGCCTTGACCATAGCTAAAAAAACAATACTCCTTAATTGGAAGTACAGGCATAAAATCTCAATATCACTGTAGCATAATCTGCTAATAGATTATCGCTCAATGGAACTAATCACAGGGAAAAGATTAATGGGAGGAAACCGAAGCCCCTAGCGGAAACCCACGAGAACACGGGGAGAGAGTGTGAACTCCACACGGAAAGGACCCGGGACCGAACCCAGGACCTTCTTGCTGTGAGGCGGCGGCGCTAACCACTGTGCCACCGCACCACCCCTTTTTTGTTTTTCTTGAAATAAAAAAAAGATTGGCTAACCTCATATTTAAGTGGCAGGTCCTTCTTCCCAACTTGTGCAAAGTAAATAGTGGGAAAGCTGGAAAGAAAAGAAAACGAGTAAGAAGGTAACAATGTCCTCCAAGTCAGGTGGAAATACGACCTTACACAACAGGGCCTGCACTGGGTGGTGTTTTTTGTAAGAGTCACACAAACAAACCATACCATATTTTATATTTATCCATCCATCTCCTTTAACTGGTTATCCTGTTTAGGGTCACGGGAAGTTTGGAGCCCGGAGGCTACAGACTCAAAGCAGGGAACATCCTAGGATGGGGAGCCAACCCATTACAGGGCACACACAAACACCAGTCACTCACACATGCACACCTATGGGCAATTTGGTAACTCCAATTAGTCTCTGCAAGTTTTTGGAATGTGGTGGGAAACCAGAGAACCCGGAGGAAACTTCACGACGACAACATGCAAGCTCCTCATACATGAAAACATATATGCTGAAATAAAGGCAGCTGACCCCTGCACATCATATCCATTTGGAACATCATTTGCAGTGGCATCCATCTTGGCAATGATGATCCTTGGGTTACCAAATAGCTACAGAGAATGGGGAAAGGGACCAAAAACACCACTGCTTAGTTACCCTCAATAAAAGGCGGCTAAACACCATTATAGACAAATGATGAATTATCAGTCAGATGTGTTCCTGCTCTGTCACATGCATGCAACACATCAATAACATACAGAATTCAGGAGTGCATGATCCTTACCTTCTGGCCCAGCTTCACATACTTGGGCTCTAGGTTCTTGCAGTGTCTACATGAGGGGGCATAAAACTCAATCAGCACATCCTTGTCTGGATCATTGACAATCTCCTCAAACGTCTCTGCTACCACCACCTGCACCAAGACACAAGCCCTGTCACAAAGACACCCAAACTATTACATCCCTTCACATGTTATTGCTGTACTACCTCAACAAACTGGAGGTCTGAGGAAAATTTTAAAACAAATATTGAATCTAAGTTGGCTGGTCGCAGGATTTGTACTCTACCCACTGGAAGAAAACTCACACTGTTCCTTTTGGATTAGTGTGGTGCTGAGATATCACCTGCTGCACTCTCGTTCTCAACCCGGAGGTGATTCGTTGTGTGGTGGGTATGGTAAGGTGCCATAATCGGCATGTGCTCCTTACCGCTATATATATATATATATATATATATATATAGGCAAATGGCATATTAAAAACATATGGCTATCAGGCTGTTAAGGAGTGGACTAGGCATAACTGCAGCTAGGCTGAGCTTCCAATGAATGCCTGTAAGCAGCATAAGGCTATCTTCACATTACCAGGCTGAAGTAAGTCAAATCTGATTTTTTTTTGTCTTAATGTGACACAGATCTGATGTCTTCAGGGCTGTGTGGACACAGAAATCTGATCCATTCAAATCAGATTTAAGTCACTTTCATATGTGGTCCTAGATGATACTCATCTGATTCGTAGCCATGGGACATGAATGAGAATGGCCAAATTGGAATTCATGTGTTTGCTTATATGCATGCACTGAGCATTGGTGTCTTCAGCCAACAGTGGCAGCGCAGTAAAAAATGGATGGGAAGGATGGGAAAAATGGTGATTTACTAGATATTTGGGGAAATTAATCAGTTCAATCCAAACTGGAAGGGACTTGTTGAACCTACTGAAATCAAACAGTGATTGAAACAACTGCCAAAGAAATGGTAAACATGTCCATTTTGTCAGGTTTAATACCATGGGTTGTCTCGCAAATATGCCATTTTTTGTTGTTGGAGACACAGATGACTCATGGAAAAACGTATCAATATGTGCATGTGTGCTGTTTAGGAGGACAGATGGATTCACAGTACAGTTAGATACAGGTCACTTGTAATTATGAATGTAAACTGTCAAGAGGGGCAAATCCAATCTGAGCAAAAAATGTAATCTTATAGTTTCTGGTTATACCAAATATGAACAAACTTTCTTTTCTTTATAAACAACCTGACAAGGAGCTATGTAGGGTCTAAGGATGAAAGGAGATTTAACAATGTTATGCTTTCACTCAGCAAATGCAGGCCTCAATGCACTGTGTGTTGTGGCACATTACTACTGTGATCATCATTAATATTATCTGCCATTTAGGACACAATAGCCCTTCTGTTGGTTTGTACCATCAATCACATCCTATGTTGTGGCCTCCTCTCGTTTGTAAATTTCTTATGTTCTTATGTCAATGAGTCCTGGCAGCCCAACGCTCTCCCAGCAGTTTGTGGTTTTTCCCTCCTTGGACCATTCTCAGGAGGTACCCACCATGGCTGACCATGAGCACCCCATAAGTCTTGCCGTTTCAGAGACACTCTGACCCGGTCATCTGGCCATAGCAATTTCGCCCTTGTCAAAGTCACTCCAGTCGGTACCCCTGCCCATTTCTTCTGCATTCAACATGTCGACTATGAGTATCAAATGTTAGTTTACTGTCTAATAGGGGTGGGTGATCTTCCTAAAAAAATCATATTGCTATCTTTATAACATACAATCATGATCCATGATCTGAATTCAAATCTTTCTTTCCAATTTTGAAGTGCACTGTCAAGAATATTCAGACTGGAACAAGCCTAAAGACTAATCTATTAGCACCAATATTACATTAAAAGACACTGTTTTCAAAACGGTAATTAAATTGTGAGTTAAACTTTATTTTAAACATTGAACAAAGTTGTATCGGATGCTTCCATTTACAGTGTTTGTATAGATTTGTTACCTCTGGATGTATAGATTGTATAGATTACCTCCAGATGTGCCAACCGTGGCCTGACAAAGTTTACACATAACTTTCTCTGTGTAACATCTGACTGTGCATGCCCCAATTTGTACCTCGCATGTCTTTGCATGAACAGCATTTCACTTTACGGCATATTTTATGACGGTGCCTGATATGTACCACTTCACAACATTTTCACAACCCAACCTGATTCTATTAATATTTCTTTTCACTATATCAGGTTCATTTTATGGATTGCTTGTGAGTGATCTCCACCAGCCCAGAATGGGGTATTAAGCCAGATATTCTGCTTTTACATTCTTTATGTTCTCTGTCTGTTTAATGAAAGTTCTGCATAGGACCTGCACTTATGTCTGAGTGCGTGTTTATAGGACTCATTAGGTATCCCAGTCATGGTGGGGTATCCGTTTAATCCTGTAGTTCAGAGGGGACCAAAGCTATTGGAATATAAACTACTATTTCACATATGGGATATTTAGGTAATAGTGCTGATCAAAAGACTACAAGCAATGGGAGTGAACACTTAAATATACAAGCAAAGAAAAAGAATTTTTTTTAGCTAGTGGACACATTAACCTTAATTAAACAATAGCAATAAAGTGACCACTGTAGTTTGCTGTAATTATAAACAGTATGGCAGCTGTAAAATGGTAGGATGAACAGACCAGGCAGTGGCAGGAAATATAATGCTGTGCACGTATGTTTAGAATTGTTGCACATGCACAAACGTGCGAGGTACAAATCGGGCAGGTGGTACGGATCGGGTAGTTACATGTCGGATCACAAGCCAAAACAGAACGACTTCCTACTAGATGCTGTGTTGACTGGCCAAATTATATCATGTGTCTCTGTCACAGGTTCTCTTTCAGGCACGACAGATTTGAAAATTCAAAGTGAGCTATTGGCATGGCAAATGAGGAAGTGTGGTATGGATCGGGTAGTGACACGTTACTACTGACCATCAAAGTTTTATATGAAGTTTGGAAATATTAGTAGAACATAAAAAAATCACAATTTTTACAATTCGCATGAAAAGTAGACTGTGGACGTCATCTAGATCAATCACAATATAAAATCATCATATTGCCCACCCCACCTGTCTAATACAGGGGTCACAAACCTTTTTGAAACTGAGAGCTACTTCACGGGTACTGAGCCATACGAAGGGCTACCAGTTTGATACACTCTTCTTAAATAACAAATTTGCTCAGTTTATCTTTAGTTATATATTATTATTAATGATTAATGATACTATATAAATGCAAACGTGATTAAAGAAGAATAGCAAAAGGATAAAATAAAATTTTAGACAATGCTCACTGGTGAGTTGTGCTATTTTTGGAACAGGTCCGCGGGCGACTCGTGGTCCTTCAGGGCACCATGTTGGTGACCCCTGGTCTAATACATCCCTTCAAACGCTCCATTTTCACCACAGTCAACGTAATTCACTTCTAGTGGGGCATAGTCATAATGTTCTGGCACATCAGTGTATATGCAACATTCCGCTTTTTGAAGAGGTACGCATACCTTGATGGGGCCATTATTGCTCTCAGGAGCAGGCTGGGATTTAATAAAGCGTTTCAGGTGACCAGCAAAATAATCCTCCAGGAAGCGCTCCAGCGCCTTTCCATCACGACTGAACACAGACACAAACATGGGCATAAACACGAGCACTGCAGCAAAGAAACAGATGTGATTAAATCTGTAAAGTCAACATAATGTTGAAGTACACTGGGCAGATGTAAATCATCTACAATCACATTTATTCATTCATTCAGCATTTGAAAATGTTACTATGTTTAAAAGATCATAGCTAATACAGAAACATACTGCACACTAGTCTCCTCAATACTCACGTGAACTCCTCATGCATGGTATACTTATGTCCCTCTCGTGTCCTGATGGTGACAACAGGCGGCCCCCCACTGTCTGACAGGCCCAGGCCAAACTCCTGTTCTAGCTCTTTCTGGAACTCTCTCCTGTCGGCCACTGCAAAGCTTAGGCTCCGAGACTGGAACTGAGATGCCACTTTCAGCACTCTAATAGAGGCAGACCATAAACGAGAGCTTCAGCATCAGCAAGGAGAGAAAGAACAGCTTAGCATCAATATTTTGGCTATCTGCTGAAATTCTTAGAGGCAGCAAGAAATACTATATCCTTTTTGTCCAGATACAAAAGTCCTGTGACTTACTAGTACATACAAGTTTTACCATGTCTTATGCTGTGTAGATTTCAAATATAAGATTCAAACAACTGCAAACCCTTACGGATAAGTGGCTATTGAAAACAAATGTATCTACAATTCAGATAAAATATAGCAAATGAAGACGGTTGAGTTGCATGACGGCTATGTAACTGCAGCACCCAAATTTGAGCTTCTATATAATTCAATTCAATTTATTTTTGTACAACGGCATAGCGCCTTTCATAACAGTAACCCCAAGGGGCTTCACATGGGTGTGCTGTGATACATTACAAAATCACTAAGAGAGAACAGTACAATATTTTACATTATTATTTAACATAATTATTTTATATTACATATATTTTTATTTATTTATTTATTTATTAATTTTTTTGCTTCATTATGGAAAATTTCTTATTTCCAATATGACTGGATTCCTACAGTATTACATACACTCTTCAGATTTTAAGATCCTGTGTACCTGGCACAGTGTACTCTTAAGGTAGCACTTTATATATCTGGTTTATATGGTGCAGCTCAATCTATAGAAATATAACCAGTCTACTACCCAATGAAAATAGTATGCTAGAATGTCCATGCAAGCAGGTCTCTCTCTCTCTCTCTCACACACACACACACACACACACACACACACAGACACACAGGATGCTCACCTGTTCCTCCAGTACTTGGATCCCTTAGGATCCCGCACATAATCCAGATCATAAAAAGCGGTCAGCAAGTCTCGCCCCTTCAGTTTATCTCTGTTCTCCTGAGTCACATGAGGGCAAATTCCAAAGCTGAAGGCATAAGGGGGGAAAATAGTACTAATGCCTGTAGAAATCTAAAGTGCTCAAGTGTGAGATGGAGACAGACATGCCCACCCTTCATAGAAGTATGAATGAATGGGTAGAAAACAGAAAAAGCTAAACCATGTGGCAAAAGAAGACATTGGATAGCAGAGAAACACACACACACACACACACACTCACTCACTCATGCGCACACACACACACACGCACCCACTCACACACACGCACCCACTCACTCACGCACACACACAAACACACACCCACTCACTCATGCACACGCACTCACATGTTGTCCTTGATGAACTTGCGCAGTCCAGATGTATTAATAGGACCATTGTATTTTTCCATGCTTTTCTCAAATGTGCTGTGGAGCCGTGGAGGTCGGAAGAGCAGCACAGTCCTGCAAGACAGAAGCCAGAGAGAAGGGAAGGCTGAGCGACAAGAAGAAGCCAGAGAATCGAAGGCTGAGCAACAACGCTCTGGGAAGGAGCCCCCATTCACTCCATTAGCCAGCTTCCTTTACAAATAGCTAGTAGTAATAATTGATACTTTCAACTGATCCCGTGCGGAATTTCTCTTTTATGCCTCCCCCAACTTGCTCTCTGTAGGTAAGAGCAAGCTGGCTGTGAAGGGCAGCCACCTAATAGTAGCGCCCAGGAAGCTGGGGATTAAGGGACCTGCTGAAGGACCTGCAGACGTGCTGAGGCTGGACTCGAACTGGCGACCTTCAGATCACAGGCACAGAGACTTACCCAATAATAGTATTACTTAGTATTGCAATACTATGACCTAAAAGCATTGTGGTGCAAAGCATGAACACGGCATCACATTTCTCATTAAAAGTACAGCATTACACTTCTATTCAGCATGCTTTACGCAAGGCTTCCATGTTTGTAACAGTAGCTGCAGAACTTCATAATGATAGCATAATGAAAGCAGAGCTGCAATCTGAGGACAGATGCAGCTGAAGCACTCCAGGGATTTCAAGCAGCAACTTCCCTAGGTCCAGTGTCCCTGCGCCCCTGCCCAGGCTGCCCCTCAGTGCCCCCTCACTCGGTGTGCAGGTTGTGCATGATGCCCAACTCAGCCTTTGTTGTGTGGGCAAAGCGGTAGCTCTCCCTCAGGGCAGTGGTAGCCTTCAGGAATTCAGCTAGCTGTGTAGAGCCGTGCTCAGGAAAGAAGCCTATGGGGGGGGAGGGGGCAGAAAGGTGAATTATTTCAGTGAATAGAAACTATTCAAACCATTCAAAGTTTGGTAACATTTCAACTTGATTAAAAGAAAATATTGTGCAATGCAAACAATGAGGAACTGAACATGCACTATGCGAGTTCTCAAGTTGAAATGCTCCCTGACGTCGTTATCTACCATTCAGCTCTTCCTTTCACTTCATTCAAGTGAGTTATCAAGTTAAAATACTGCTGAACACAGTCCCTCCATAAACTAGGTAACTTGACTATTAGCAGGCTTGCACCAACAGTTTACTGTAACGACTATAAATAGGGACAATGTATATTGCCTTTTTCTCTATATATTTTGACAATGTAATTTTTATGCATTCTGTACTCATAGATGACAAAGACTGGAGATGTGCTATAATGGCAAATTTTGGTCTGAGTTATATTTTATGTGCAAACTTTAATATTACTTTTAATATTAATATTAAAAAATATAAACGTTATAGGTTGCAGCTGACCTGATTTTACCCTGACCATAGCCAATTTTCTATATTCAGAGACTAAACAAATGCAAACTTTCGCTTGTCAGTAAACCAGAGTCGCTTATAGACATAAGAGGATGGCTCAACCATGTTCACCTGAGCAAGCAAAGATTTTTACTTGCAGCATTTTGAACATGTCAAATAAACAAATTGACAAAGGTGTCAGTTGAAGAACTGCTAAGTGTAAAGCAATGTAAAGGACATTAAGGGTTCCAAATAAAGTGTGGAGAACACAATGGAGACCAAGCACTCTCTGTGTGGGGTACCTCCCGTGATGTTATGCGCCCTGTGTAGGACTGTTCATCACTTTTGTATTTGTGTTCTCCCTGATATTAATCATCAGAGCCATAGTTACCCAAAACAATCAGACTCATGGCATAGAATATAAAATAATTAGACAGAACCAACGTCAGGATGGTTGATAAGGAGATTTAAGTGTCAGATATCAGGCAGATAAAAAGGGCAGAAGTAAGATGAGATAAGAGGACTGGGGGTGACATCTCATGTGGAACTGGTAAAACACTTGAAGTTGACATACCGTAACTCATCATCACTGCCTATTAACTAAACAACAATCTAAAAGAATGGTAAATTCTAAAATGAGCTTTTAGTTAGTGTCAGCTGTGATGATGAATGACCTCCAGGCTTCAGATGTTAGAACAGTATAAATGAACACTTACCAACTATGCTGGCATCAAAGTTATCAATGAAGGCATCCAGGTCAGCCTTGCTATGCAGGCTCACAGAGCTGGGTCCAACCTGCTTCTGCATATATTGCACGATGCCCTCTGCGTGTGTAAACACTGGTCACACAACGATAATAGCAGCATACACACGCTATGCCACATTCACTTAAGACAAAGGCCCACAGAAAACTAATCACCTGCAGTGTGTGGTCCGTTGTAGATTGCAGCTTCCTTCCCATTTCGGAAAATTTTGAGAGTGGGGTACCCATTCACTCCGAAGCGTCCACACATTCCAGAGTTGGCTGAACAATCGACCTGGTTAGAAATGGAAATATGTGGCATTAAGGAGAAACACCACATCACACTATCCACGCTGTTTGCAGTGCTTGTTTCCTTTATCCTGCTGTGTGTGAGTGCAACCACTACGACTTTTTGATACTTTAAATAGGGGTAGCAAATTTTTATATGTAGTTTTATGCTGCCAGAAACTGCTACCTGTGGCTTTCCATGGGGTAACAGTTTTTATAAGGAAGTTTAATGTGAGGGTAAGAATGTAATATTGTAAAATTGTCTTCATAATTGGCTAAGTAGTTATATAATTACCTTCTTAAGCTCTGGGTATTTCTGCTGAATTTAACCTTCAGTTTCAAGACTTACTGTACAAGATTTACAAGAATTAACTTCACAATAGCAATGATGTATCAAGAAGAGACACTGAACTTACAAAATTATGTATTAGGCCAAAATAATTTGCATATTTGGAAAAAAGTGATGATTAAAAATGGCCTATTTTTTTCTCCTGAAAATCAAGCTTCTTATCATATCAGTAGCATAAATATGTAGCTGAATGGCTTTAAATGAGTACACATATCTACACTTTTATCCCTTATTTTGTTTGAGTTCGTCACCCATTTTCAACATTTACAAAAAGAAAATCTATCCAATACTTATTTTTCAAACCTGAGACTCACTGGCCTTCACTTATTTTCTTTAAAGAACAAGTAAAAATGCATTGTCCGAATATGCTTACATTCATTTTATGTTAGCGGCATTATGTAATGATTAGGATATGTTATTGCTTTCTTTAAAATAAAATATATATCAGAGAATAAAACTTGGAGACGGAGACCTCTCAAAACACAATGTAGGTCTAATGCTTTTGTATCAAACAAGTTCAGTTCCAGGTAAAACAGAAACATAAATATTGTTAGTTGTTATTTAAATTAAATAATACTTCAATTAAAGCAAAGATCACAATTTAAAGCAGTCTCAACAAGGAAAACAAATACACACATATCATCAAGTTTAATGGTCCCATATTTAAAGAATTCAGAATCCGTACAAAATTAGAATGACAATAACATAATAATCACATCAATCTGGTTTTACACCTAAGAAGTTGCCATTGACCGCATCCTGGCAACTAAGGGTTCTCATGGAGTACAAACGCAAATATCAGCAGAGTTTCTTTGCAGCCTGTGTCGATTTTTTTAAAATGTTCGACTTATTTGATTGAGCTGCCCTGTGGGACATCCTGACACTTTGAGGGATCCCCCCAAAGTTGCTGGGTATCATGGCTAGGCTGTACATTGGTACTGTGAGTCTTGTGCAGAGTGGAGGGAGAACCTCTGCGTTCTTCCCAGTTGATTCTGGGATTCACCAAGGGTGTAGTCTTGCTCCTACACTGTTCAATACTTGCATGGACTGGGTGCTGGGCAGGGTCATGGGGTCCAGCGGCTGTGGGGCATCTGTTGGTGAGGAAAGATTCACTGATCTTAACTTTGCCAATGATGCTGCAATCTTCGCAAAATCAACGGAGGCTCTGGGCTGAGGTCAATGGAAAAGGGATGCGTGGTGCTCCCAACATTTTTATAAGAGGACAAAAGTCCAAGTCTTTAGAGTCCTCGTGCTCCCTGCTTTGCAGTATGGCTGTGAGACATGGATGATATCCAATGACCCGAGATGAAGACTGGACTCCTTTGGTACCGTTTCTCTTCGGAGAACCACTGGTTTGACTGTGGTGAACGAGCAGTTGCTCACGGGGTCCTGAATGTGGCACATTACCTGCATTGTGAGGGAGCATCAGTTACAGCATTACGGCACTACAGCCATGAGGCTTGTTTCCCTGAGAGCGACCCGGCTCGCAGGATCGTCATTGCTGAGGACCCGAGTGGCTGGACCAGGCCAAGGGGACGCCCACGTAGATGTCCATTTCCAGGGGGTGGGATTGGACCACGTGTCAGCCTGGGGGGTCACCAACCAGGATACCAAGGTGTTTCATCGTGTGGTGGGTGCAACAACGGGCTGTACCAGTGCATGCTCCCCAACCTGACCTGACCTGACCTTGCTTTGTTTAATGCAGGATACACACAAATATCAGCAAATTACAAATAATGCCTGAGGTAATCCACATTAACAATTAAGGGTAGCAAAACGTTTTCAGATCTTGTAAGACACATAATGCAATCTTGATTTACACATGCCCTGTAAGTGAATGAAGCAGTTTTGGTCGATAGGACAAGAGGGTAGAACACCAGACCAGTTCATAATGTTTTAACTTTTAACATATAGTCACACCGTACTATTCGGGAAGCACCGTGAGTTATAGAAACACAAGGTTGTCAGAAGCCGGACGGTAAGGTACACACACGGTGGGAGATTTATTAAAATTCAAACTAACTTTATTTGTCCCCGAGGACAAATACAAACCTAAGGGCACGCGAGGATCGGACAGGGTTCACATAAGATATGGGCAAACATACACGCCACAATCGGGAAATACAATTATTAACAACAACAGTACAACAATACAATACTATTAACTAATAGCCTACTGGAAAGTACGAGGTTCCTAATTACAACTAAATAAAAATACGGATATAAACAATTATTACCTTTGCTAAAGTCACAATCCCCTTCAGGCGCGTTGCTGCATTTTCATACTCAGGAGCTAATTTCTGACATTTTTTGCACCTGGCAAACAAACGATGATCGGCTGTTATTACGATGAACAGTAATACACACCACACATTTTAATCGCAGCTTTCTAGTCGTTTACTATTTATCGATACGTACCTAAAACACAATCGCATGTTATCCATCATTCATCGGTATAATATTTCAAAGTTAAAACGAACCAGAAATTCAGCGTGCAGCCATAATTCGTGTCTCCGGCGCATGCATAATCCACTTTCATGCATTCTTTTTCCAGTCTAACATGCCAGTCCTAAACGGTCAATCCCCTGGAACAAGGTAACGTCCACCTTACTGGGAATTTAATGTCATACCTGGGTACAGACTACACGGAATATGCCGGCATTTTAAAAATAATTGCTATATGCATATTTTTCCCTTACCAAGGGGCAAAGAATTTCACCAGCATCATATCCTGCTCGGACACCCAGTAGTCGAAGTCGGTGTTTTGGAGCTGCAGTACGTCTATTCCAAGGGCCACGGGGCTCAGGATGAGCAGGGCGATCAGAGCGGACGAAATGTCAGCCATGTCTGTTTGGGAAGAGGAGCCAAGCTGAACTAAAGCAGGGTGCGCAAAGCGTGCTGAAAGGCGCCCTCCTATTGGTCAAGAAGCCGTTCCATTCTGTTAGCGAGAACCGTCGCTCCTTCATTGCAGCGGCCACTGATGGAGACCTTACTAACATGACAACCGTACCCTGTTTGTTTTGTACCATGACACGCGTAATAATTTTATATTAGCAGTCTTCTTACATTTACAGTAATAAATTATATACAATTACATACATATATACAAAAATAAATTATATACAAAGTCTACCTAGCCATGTACAGTGAAGT
>JAODKC010019075.1:0-10270 GCA_026777985.1 Mormyrops attenuatus
TGAGCTATTAGTTAGGTTCTCCCCAAACGAGCTTGATGGGCCGAATGGCCTCCTCTCATTTGTAAATTTCTTATGTTTTTATGTTCTTATGTTCTTATGGCACAAGGGTACTATAGGGCTTAAAGCTATTACTGTATAGGGCACAAGGCTGGGGTACACCCTGGATGGGATCCCAGTCTATTATAGGGCACAAGGCTGGGGTACACCCTGGATGGGATGCCAGTCCATATCAGGGCATGAGGTTGGGGTACACCCTGGATGGGATGCCAGTCCATATCAGGGCCTGAGGTTGGGGTACACCCTGGATGGGATGCCAGCAATCCTTATCCAAAAACATCAAACATTTTTAACAGCTGTTAACCAAATAGGTCAGAGACTTGGTAAAGACTTCTGCATATTTCCCCTTGTGATTTATAAGTATGTCATATGCATTGTAATGTGCTAGTAATGAGCTACTCCACTTATAATAACACACATTAGTAATAGGGCCACACAGAAATGCACACATTAGTAACTTACACAAAGATCTCCCGTTTGATACCTACTCACTGAGACACCAAGAAGGAACAACAAGCCGATTACAAGAACCCAAAATGCATTAGCATACTTAACCTCTGGAGACACCCTAAAGTATGCTTTACAATGTGTTATGGATCCAGTTTGTTTCGTTCCTGGCTTATTAACTCACAGAAAGGGTGCGGAAAGAAGCAGGGATGCCACTTTAGTGTAAGGGGCACACAGGGAGAGTGTCAGGTGGTACAGGCTGGGTAAAGGCATGCTGGTGCATTGGGGTACAGCTCTGCTCTAAGAGTCCAGGGCAATTGTTTATGCGTCTCTTATTAGTGCCAAGTGACTATGCAATAATGGAGCCCATAAGGCCTATTAATAACACATTTGGATATTTTTTTATGATGTATGTGTAGTAGGAAAAGGGTTTTAATGTTTTATGAGTTTTGCTATCTTGCAGGTATTCTTTAGCTAATGAGAGTAACATGTTTTACTTTGCTGATACTGTACATGTGTCCTCTTATTTTATTCTTATGGCAAACGGTGCTTTGACAATACATAACAGTGATTTGACAAAAACAGAGATTTTATTGATTGTTTTTAAAGATACAAATGACATTGTTGTGTTGTTAAAAAGGTATGTTGATTTTATGACGAGGTAGGGGGATTTGAGGTTTAGGTTCAGTAAATGGGGAGCCCTGGGGGATGGTTTTTTTTAATCTTTGTCTTTTGTATATCCAATTACGTGGGCTTTCCGTTTCTATGGGTTCTAACTCTTTCAAAGTTATCTGCTAATTGAATTATGAATTTAGCTTTAGATTACATGAGCTGGCGAAGGAAATAAGACAACAAATCACCAAACGATGAAAAAATGATATATAATATAATATTTTATACAATTTCTTGGCAAAATTTCTCATTTATGCTTAGGGGCGCAACAACATAGGCGAAAGAACACAGCCTTGTACTAAACTGTAATTTTACATGGTTAGAGATTCAGCTCCATTTGGGAATGCCTTTCAAATATGAAGGTTGTGATTTATAGCACTAATAATTATCTCAGTGTTACAATTTCCATTCTTGCTTACTGTAAAATAACATAAAGCTGGACATGTAAAATTTTTCTCCAGTTTAATCCTCTGGGAGCTACTAAAATACAAAGACGTGAGTAACGAATAAAAGGTTTTTAATAATGCAGAGTTTCTGTTGAGAAATTTATCTGAGTTTTCATTTATCTCTGTTACAAATACCATATTACAATGCAAAATTGGACTTACTTACGTGCCAGTCACTATAAATATCGTCATGTGTGCTGATTGCAGGCTTTTTAAAAACGTGCTATCAAAAGCAAACTTTGCAGTCCTTTGTAAAATTGTATGGTCCTCAGGTGCTCAGTTTGTCCAATATTAGTGCTTATTCTAGCAACAATTACATAGTCATTAGGGGTTTAACTGCATAGACTAATTGCCTCTTCCAGACCGCACAGGAGATATTGCTCTGGTTAATGACATCATCACCAGTGGCTGGCTGGAGGCACATCTGACATGTGAGAAGTGAGATGACTCTTTTGTACCTGTGGCCTTCCTGTTTTTTTTATGCAGCATGTGTACCTTCTACTGAATCACTGTGATGCTGGAATCGCCAGTCCTCCTGATGCACGCATTAAGTGCTTTTAATACGGCCTATTATTCCTATACTTTTTCAGTACCTTTTAATTAGTCACGTTTCACACTATATTTTCCTGGTATGTGCCCCATGCCAGCAAAATAAAACTTACTGTCGTTACACACATCAAGAATGGATTTATTAACTGGAGTTTTCTCAGACTGATAAATGACATACCCTATAAGAGATTAACAGACAATTATAATTCTACTTATCAAGATGTTGCACAAATTAAACCCTTCAGTGTGTAGATATCTTTGCCTCTTGAGGGTATTTATTAAATTATTCCAGCTTATGTACAGTGCCTATTTGTTTATCAGAGAGATGGCCTGTTTGACTCATGGACTGGAAATAAAGCTTCGGGTGTGAATCATATTTCTACATGCAGCGCTCTGTCAGATATTTTATCTTGCTAATTAAGAGCGAAACCCAGTTTTTCGAGTAGAGACAAGTTTCGAATGTCCTTTCCTTTCAAGTTTAAAATGGAAAGATTGAAAGGCTGGGATTGGGTCAGCGCAGAAATCGCATGAAATGTGAGGCGAGATGGAAAGGCCGGGGGTGAGATGCTGTCCTCCCCACTGTGAATCAGTGTGGTAACGTTTGAGTTTTGTTTAGCCTCTTTGTGTTCTTAAAAAAACACTGGAATTAACGCACCGGGGGAGCACAGTTCTCTGCTTTGTTACAAAAACCAATGGCTTACTAATGTTTAATTATACAATGACATTTAAAAATGCAGACCTCATTTCCTGTCTAGCTGTGTCTCACTTCCTGTTTCCCTCACAGACTCGTATGCGCCAGTGCACACATGTTGGTGGCTTTCACTGACTTGCCTTCGTCGGGTGTTTGGCATCTCATTGCAGCCTATGAGAAAGACAGCGTAGGGTGGGGACATATTAAAGGAAAAGAGTAAAAGTGAGTGAAAGAAATTGGCCGGTCCCATTTTGTAGTATAAAAGTGGGGCGATCTGTTCCTTGGATATTTTCCAATGAAATTTCCCAGGGACCAAGACACTGAAAATATCTTGCTATATGCATGCTCTGTCCTACATAGTGCAGGGAAGAGAGAGAGAGAGAAGAGAGCGGAGACCATGTGTACGTTTGCGTGTCTGTGTTTATGTGTCTGTAGCGTGATATCAATCTTTCAATGGAACGTCAGCAGTCAAAAAAAGAAACACACTGACAGTCAAATTGGGAAAAACTGAGTCGTACTTTAATAGCGAACATACAGCATATGGAAACTTTTTCAGCTTTACAGTAAACAAGCAAATTGCAAAGAAACTCCATGTAGTTTTGGTGCATAGAAACGAAGCTCTAGATTGGAACAAACACACTAATAAGCCCGGATTGATAAGCGACTCCTCACTCCTGTGCTAAAAGACAGCTGGTGATGGGGCCCAAAATAAAATGTCCTTCAATGAAGGAGAGTGAGAGATTAGCAAAGAAAACGAGAAGGATGTGAAGATCTTTATCGCTTTTATCTGCCTTTGTGGGCTGGCTTCTTAGCAGCGCCTTTCTGTAACTCCTTCATCAATGCTTATCAAGCCCCATTTTTCTATTGACAGTTTCCATTCATCTCTGATGTTGCGCTTGCCCGTTATTTGCTTGGATTCCCTCAGTCAACATCTTCGTTTGCTCTTTCCACTCTGCCACATTAATTACTGCGTTCCTTCTGGGCCTCTATGCTTTTTCCGTTGATCACCTTGGAGAACTTCTCCCTGTACTCAGTCAGCCTACTTTGTTGATGTGTCTCTATTATTACTGTATATTGCTAGCATGGTGTTCTCTAAGACATCATATTTCCCTGTTAACTCATCATCATATTTCGTGCCTTTACTAAACTCCTTCAGTCTCACTACTGCGCAAACAAATGATTTTTGCTCCATTCTCATACCAGCTAATTAGTTGGTATGTTGACAATGTATTGATTTTTGTGTTCTTCACATACACTTCATACAATTTTCCTACTTCCCCGCCAGTGTACGAAATACGGAGGGGTCCGGGGGGGTCTGACACCCCCAATTAACCCATGAGACCCCCGAAAGCCTCAAAAGCAAAATTTTAAGGGGGTCTCAAGATCGGTATTGCGCAACAATAAGGAGATGGGAACCCCCCCCGAATATTGACGGGTATTTCACACACTGCTCCGCCCCCCCCTTCCCTTTCTCAGCAAAAATTAAATAAATAAATTTGAAAGAGCAATGCCCAATAATCCAGCTGGTAAAATGCCACATCGTCTCGGTAGAAATAATAACATAACAATATTAACTCTTGTGGAGTAGGTGTTGTGTCCATTAAGACCATCTCTGAGCACAATATTGCACCAGTGACTTCATTTGTGTTGTCTCGAGTGATGGACTTGCTGGGACTTCACTAGACTGCAGAGCAAAGCCCAAACCACATCCTGAACCACAGCCATTTTTTTCCTGACAGCTGGCTTCTCCCTGTCACTTCCTGTAATTGAATAGTTACAAGATCATTGTAGTCATCACCATTCAAAGTAACATTTCTCTTACTCTGACTGTGAGTAAAATCTAGCCCTCTGCATGCTCTTCTGTTGTATCTGTTTTTGTCATTCAGACATTGGTATTTGTCATGATTTTTTGTAGTTATTAATCGTCATACCTTGGTAGGTTATTTAAAGTGCAGCCTGGAAAGATTATATATTATGATCTGTCAGTGAATAGTGTGGAAATGAATTACATAAAGGGGAAATGGATGAAAAATTAAAAAATAAAAATAAAACAACGGCACACTTCTCACAGGCAAGAGGTCCTGTCAAACATACAACATGAACAATTTATATTGTGTGCAATTGCCCTGCTTCTCTTGTCATAAAAGTGGTATTTAGCAAACACTGTATGTGTTGCTCACTTGTCTCATATGTCATAAAGTTTTCTCTTTTTATTATTGTTGTTTTTCCAACAGTGTGTCTCCAGGTATGAGGCCATCACGGCCAGTGTCGCCACCCTGTCGCCATGACAATGCCACTCAGCCCCCTCTCCAGTGATGAGGAACAGCAAAGGATGCTGGGAAAAAGTCAACACTTCTATCCAGGGGCAGAAGACGAGGACGGAGAGGAAGAAGATGATGAGGAAGAGGCAGAGGAAAACCACACAGAGGAGCGAGGTGATAAAGAGAATGGAGAGCTAGAAGGAGAGGAAGAAGAGGAAGAAGTAAAAGAGATGCAAAAAGGTGGCCAATCTCGTGGCGGCAGGGAGGAGGGGCCCAGACAGGCAGCCAACATGATTGGACAACCAATGGCAGACAGACAATTACGACCAAGCAACCTGGGACATGTCAGAAACCCCCATTTGTCTAACCCGGGACCCGCCCATCACCAACCTGCCAATCAGCAGCAGCCCATCCACCCATCAGCCAGTCGGCAGCAGCTAAGACGACTGAGGGAGCGCAGCCAGAGCACGGTGACCCCTGGCGAAGACACGCAGATCTCCATGATGGTGTTCCGCATCGGCATCCCTGACATCAAACAAACGGTTAGTCCACCAGAGAAATGCTGCCCAAATCCTCCTGAAATTATGCTTCTGTTGCTGATGCCTGTACCACAGGGAGTCTTAGAGGGACTCGGTAATTGCATCGTGGGTCTTTTTAAATGCAGAATAATGCACACACAGCTAAAACATTGAAGGAGTTGCGGTATTGAAAGTATGGAGCCCGAGGACTGCACCCTCACAAGGTGACCGACTAGCGCTTAAATAAAAGACCCATTATATTGACATACTCCTCCATCTATCCATCCATCCATCCATGAAACATAGAGCTGGAGACAGTGTGGCTAGCATTCCAGTACCATGCAGTGCACACTCTCTCTCACGCACTACAGTGAACCAAGAGACACCAATGCCAGTAACATGCATGTTTTTGTAGAAAGGTTTGTAGAAAAACACAGGAAAGCATGATAACTCAAAATGCACAGAGCTGGGCACCAAAATCAAACCCAGGACCCTGGAGGTGTGAGGCTGTAGTGGTAACCACTGAGCCACCATGCCAGCCATATCATACCTACATGACACCTTGGAATTTATGTCATTAGGTCATTCATCAATTAAAATAATGCACTGACTTCTTTAAAGGGCCCTATTATGCTCATTTTCACAGTTCATAATTTTACTTTTGGGGTCTACTAGAATAGATTTACACGTTCTAATGTTGGAAAAACATTTCTCATACTGTACATCTCTTTTCACTCTGTCTATAGCTCTGTCTAAAACATTCTGTTAGAGCTGTAAACCCCACCCCTGATGAGCCTAGTATTCTCTGATCAGTCAGCTTGCCCTACATGTTCCACCGTTTCAGTCTGCAGACAAATCCTTGTAGGTAGGCAGCCAATAAGGATTGTATCACGAGGTGACCCCACCATGTAACGGAAGTTATGAATTTGATAGAGGTGGGCATGTAGAGTTGTGCATCCAGTAGAAGAACTTGGCCTGTGAAAGGGACCAGCTGAAACACAATTAGCCAAACATTTGACTTAATTACATAAAATTTTGTACTACTACATAATAATGACACTGCAGAATGCCTGGAGTGACTGAAGTTTCAGCTGTGGCTTTGCAGAAGGAGGGACAGTAAACAGCACAGGGATGCTAAGATAATGCCGAACTTTTGATTAGTATAACTTATAAATAAATTTGCATGCAATTTAAATTTATATGCTGAAAAAGCCTGTATTGAATATAAAAACGTTCTTGCAGTGACCCAGCACCTTCCAAGGGATGAGACCTCGAAAAATCACAGGTTACCTCAGGCCTTCATTGTCAGATCTTGGCGGCTTTGATGCAAAAAGGCAGATGGGTCCTTGAAGAAGGCTCCACTATAATAGCATTCAGAGGGTCCTCCATACAATGAATGACAAGGGTGGCACTAAGGGATATGACTCCAGCAAGCATTCTTAATCTTCCTGGGACCACAGTGTTTACCCTGAGTCTTAAACAATGATGACTGTGTTTCCCAAGCAACAAAATTAGATTGAGTGACAGTATCACCAGTGACAACAACAGCTGCGCTGGGGAAAAAACCTCCACTTAGGAGAGAAACATGTCCAATTGCAGCTTTATTACCAGGTTGAACAGTGTTAGGGGCATTATTGCCGAAGGACAAGTACATATTTCAGTAATGAAAGTGTTGCATTAATGGCTATTTCAATCATTGCATCTATCACAGGTGTCTAAGCGGGATGCAGTGAGAGCAGAAAATAACAGTGTCAGGAATCAGAACAGTGATACGAACATTCGGTTGATTAGTTATGGGATGGACATGCCACTGATCAAGCCAAAATGGCAACACTTTCATCCATAGAGATCTGTGTCAGGGCAAGATGATGCTACGTCTGTCTTTTTATGAAAAGGTTTTTTTTCATAATATTTTCATAATATTCTCTTTCTGTTGTTTTCCTGCTGTCACTGGCAGGAAAATTTACACTTACAGCTGTTGAATTATCTATTTTAGGTGCATGTATTATGTAGCTCCCTCTCATCCGCTGTATCCAGTTAGTTTATGGACTTGTCGGTCCAATGCATCTCACAGATGCTTGACACGCCCCCGGCTGTCCACATGATGCAACAGAAAACGGGATTCATCGGCCAGGCAACCTTCTGCCATTGCTCCAAGGTCCTTTTCAGACACGTGCCCGTTGTAGACGCTTTCAGTGGTGGATGGGGGTTGGTACAGGCTCTCCGACAAGTCTGATACATGGCTCCATAGCCTCATATACAGCTGGACTCCATGCACTGTGTGTCGTGATACATTACTCCCGTGACCATCATCAAAATTACCCTGCTTTTGGTGTGTACCGCACAGGTCCCTGGCTGTGGATTGTGGTTTTTCCCTCGGACTTCCCTCAGTAGGTACTCAACACGACTGACTGTGAGCACCCCTTAAGCTTTGCTGTTTTGGCGATGCGATGCGATTTGACTTGGCCTTTGTCAAAGTCACGTTCATCTTTATCCCTGTCCATTTCATCTGCATTCAATATGTAGACTATGAGGAATGAAGGTTAGCTTACTGTCTAATTTATTCCAGACCATGACATGCACCGTTTTTACAAGATAGTCAACACTGTTCCCTTCACATCGGGGTGTTTATAATATTTTGGCTCATCATTATATTACTGTAATGCTGGCCTTTGGTATTAATTGAGCAGGTGGATCAAAGTCACAGATCAGTCTTCACCATCTGGGCGATGCCGTATCCAGCGATATGCCACGTTATCCTCGTTTATCCCCAGTTCCCAGATTCCTTATGCATCTCGGTAAAGCAGCAGCTTCCCTGTCCCCCGCTGAGCCGAGTTGCGCTGTTCTGTTTGGCTGGAGTCGGAGACCGTGCCTTTGTTTCTCCGTGATTCGTCCTGCTTAAGTGGAAATGGCCGCGGTGCCCCGCCGCCAAAGGAGGACCGCCTGTCCACCACTGTGTCATTTGTTTGCGGCGCGGTCCACCTCGCTTTCAGTAACTATGAACACGGGGGATCCGTATTGGGTGCCTTCCCTCGCAGGACCACTTCCCCCTTCAATCTGTTTGTTTGTGCCTCTGCTTCTTAATTATTCAGAGGTAGCCGAATTATTTTAGCCACTTAAGAGGCGGAGGAGCACGGGCGCCAGCATGCCGAGGTAGAGGCGGACGGCGCACGGGTACAATTCGTGCCATTTGGCGAGCTGCTTTGTGCGCTTATGACAGCAGCTCTTCAGCCCGCTGCTCACATCCTCTGTAATTCCATCGCACAAGGCCTGTCCTACATGCTGGCTAATTCATCCTCCATAAACGCTAATTGCTCTGATAATTGTGCTTTAATGAGAAAGAGGCCGGCAGTAGGCAGTGCAAACGTCGTTTTCCCTTGGCAAACCAAAGTGTTTACCCGACACGCAAACTCAAATGTCCCCGTCACATCGGGCCGTCCCATGACACGCGTGGTATTGACCCAGATCAGTGATAGGAAGTTACCGGCCTGGCAGGCCGTATAAACTCGCGCCACAGTATTTACACCGTCGCTGGCAACCAGATTATTTGCCTACAGGTGAAATCAGACCAGGCCTGCAGCAGAGAGCAAACAAAGACATCGAAACTCTGTCCACATGGGAAGGAGGTCTGAACCACAGCTACGGCGGGCTCCAGACGGGCATGAAACGGCGGCGTGCAGCAGCACCGGGAAAGCTCCCCGCGCCCTGTCAAAAATACCACACTCGGTAGTCGGACGCAGTGCCCGGGTATATAAATAAGACAGCAGACATGGTGCAGGCATGGCATGCCAGAGTCAGGCGCTGCTGTGAGCCTGCCCTCAGAATGATACGGGAGAAAGGCAGGAGCAGCTAGGATCCATATGGAAGGGCGGGGGGTGTTTGGGGGGGGGGCTCTGAGTGGGGCGAGCTGAACTCCCTATAGGGCTCATTAAATGCCTCTCAACACTCCCGCACTTACCCTGTGGAAAATAACCACAGGAAATAAGAGAGAAAGAGCAATGGGAAGGGGACCACATGCAAGCTTATGCATAGATAAAGACCCCCAGCGAGGGTCAGGCTCTACCCTACATGCATGCGCTGCCCTCATTGCAACTATTTTCTCAATGGAGCTCTTCGCCTGTTTGCAGTGCCACTGGTTGGGCATTTAAATCAGGGCACCTGCCCCTTTAATCTTGCCCTGTCACCATGGTATTTTATTGAAGAATGCAGAATGTAAGCAGAGGCGTCACCTGCTACTTTAATCCCGCTCAGTCACCATAGTATTTTATTAAAGAATGCAGACTGTAGGCAGAGGCATTACCTGCTCCTTTAATCCTGCCCAGTCGCCATGCTATTTTACTGAAGAATTCAGACTATAATCAGAGGCGTCACCTGGCCCTTTAATCTTGCCCTGTCACCATGGGATTTTATTAAAGAATGCAGATTGTAAAAAGAGGCATCACCTGCCCCTTTAATCCCACACAGTCACCATGGGATTTTATTAAAGAATGCAGATTGTAAAAAGAGGCGTCACCTGCCCCTTTAATCCCGCACAGTCACCATGGGATTTTACTAAAGAATGCAGATTGTAAAAAGAGGCGTCACCTGCCCCTTTAATCCCGCACAGTCACCATGGGATTTTACTAAAGA
>JAODKC010019075.1:10370-22969 GCA_026777985.1 Mormyrops attenuatus
ATGCAGATTGTAAAAAGAGGCGTCACCTGCCCCTTTAATCCTGCTCAGTCACCATGGGATTTTATGGAAGAATGCAGACTGTAGGCAGAGGTGTCACCTGTCCCTTTAATCCTGCCCAGTCACCATGGTGTTTTACTGAAGAATGCAGACTGTAAGCAGAGGCGTCACCTGCTATTTTAATCCCGCTCAGTCACCATGGTATTTTATTAAAAAATGCAGACTGTAAAAAGAGGTGTCACCTGTCCCTTTAATCTCGCCCAGTCGCTATGGTATTTTATTGAATAATGCAGACTGTAGGCAGAGGCGTCACCTGCCCCTTTAATCCTGCCCAGTTACCATGCTATTTTACCGAAGAATGCAGACTGTAAGCAGAGGCATCACCTGCCCCTTTAATCCCACCCAGTCGCCATGGTATTTTATTGAAGAATGCAGACTGTAGGCAGAGGCGTCACCTGCCCCTTTAATCCCGCCCAGTCACTATGGTATTTTATTGAATAATGCAGATTGTAAAAAGAGGCGTCACCTGCCCCTTTAATCCTGCCTAGTTACCATGCTATTTTACTGAAGAATGCAGACTGTTAGCATAGGCGTCACGTGCCTCTTCAATCCCGCCCAGTCACCGTGGTGTTTTATTGAAGAATGCAGACTGTAAGATGAGGCGTCACCTTCCCCCTTGGTCCCGCCCAGTGGCAGAGGTATCTTATTTAAGGACGCAGACTGTAACATGAGGCATCACCTGGCCCTTTAATTCCTTTAATTATGTTTTTGTAGAATGCAGATTGTAAACAGAGCCATCACCTGCCCCGTTAATCCCGTCCAGTCGCCATGGTATCTTATTGAAGAATGCAGACTGTAAGGTAAGGCATTACCTGCCCCTTTAACCCCGCCCAGTCACCATGGTATCTACGAATGCAGACTGTAAGCAAAGGCATCACCTGCCCCTTTAACCCCACTCAGTCGCCATGGTATCTTATTGAAGAATGCAGACCTTTAGTTGAGGCGATCACCTGCCCCGTTAATCCCGCCTGCTTGCCCTTGTATCATTGAACGCAAACTGTTATTTGAGGTGTCACCTGCCCCTTTAATCCTGTCCAGTCACTGTGGAGTCTTATTTAACAATGCAGACTGTAAGCAGAGGTGTCACCTGCCCCTTTAATCCCACCCAGTCATCATGGTATCTTGTTGAACAATGCAGACGGTAAGCAGAGGCGTCACCTTTGCCTTTAATCCCACCCAGTCATTCTGGTATCTTGTTGAACAGCGTAGACTAAGCTGAGGCGTCACCTGCCTCTTTAATCCTGTCCAGTCATGGTGGAGTCTTACTGAACAACGCAGACTGTAAGCAGATGTGTCACCTCCCTCTTTAGTCCCATCCAGTTGTCGTGGTACTGTATCTTATTAAACAGTGCAGACTGTAAGCAGAGGCATCACCTGCTCCTTTAATCCCACTCATTAGCTGCAATCAGTCGCTGTGGTATCTTAGAGATATCCCCCTGAACCTTCTGTGTCACTGGTCAGTGCGTGACAGCTCCCTGGGGGATTGTTTTTGTCAGTGTTTCCCGAGAGGAGTCGACCATTGTCAGTTTCACTCTGGAAGTCACCTGATGCCTGCATAACTCTGTGCATGCTTGATGCGATCCGAATGCATGAGCCCTGTGTCACTCAGTGAATTCAGTGGATTCACTTATGTAATGTCTCATGTCACACTGGTCATGATAATTCCAGATACTGTAATTTACTATATTTACCATAAAAAATAATTGTTCCTAAGTTGTGCAATACACAATAATTATTATATTCTTTTTCTTGATATTTTAACTGCAGTTAACTTCGATTCTTCCATTTTAATGCTCTTTCTTGTATTATGTATCATTCTTCCTGCTTGTTTTCTTTCTCCTCCTCTCTTCTTAATTTCACACACAATCACACCATTTCATTCAGTCACACCATCCCATAATGCCCTGCCCCCCCGGGACCAGCAAAGCATTGCTAAGGCAACTAGCAGCAAGCTCCGCTAAAGAACTCGTTGCCATGCCAATGGTGCTGACTGCGTGCAAACTGACGGGGAGCGGGAGAGAGGGAGGGAGGGAGGGAGGGAATTAGGGAGGCAGGGAGGGAGCGAATGAGTCGGGGAGGAATGATGACATGTATGCTGGCCGCCACCTTCACACGGCCTTACTGTACACGTCACTGCCTGACAGGCCGTGCAGCGGCGCTGCCAGCTGATGAGAGCAGGGATCTGCAGCCCGCTTCCACTCCACCGTCTCACCTGCACTCCACTGAGTGCAGACGCCCCCTACAGACATACCTTTGTAAATGTATATGAATGTATGTATGTTAGTATGCACATACATGCTTCATATGTCATGGGCGTGGCTCACGCTGTGACTGCATCTGCATGTCTCTCACTTAGCTGATGCTCTTATTCAATCCCACTAACACAGATGGATATTTTGTGTTTAAGCATCATGCATGACAGATATATGAATATATTTTATGTATATATACACACCCCAGCAGAGGAACCAAATTAATACTGTGAGAGAGCATTCTTGTAGATGCATTCCATAGCAGTATTGCTTTTCTCTAGCGCAGTAGGTAATGGTCTTTGTGCTGCTGTTGGTTGGTGCTGTGTGTGCATCAGTGTGTAATGTGGGAATGAAACATTGTTCACTGGTTTAGACTCAGGAGACCTGGTGGGTGGTTTTTGTTCGGCATACTGCAGAGTGTATTGCTAACTGAGTGCATTAAATTATTTTGCAGCTTTGTCTAATCCAAAGGGCCTTCTTGTGTTTAGCGTAACTGCTAATTGAATTCTGGCACTGGTTTGTTGGATTTATTTCTGTGATTGTTTTTTACTCTATACTGCCATTTTTGAGTATTGATCAGATACATTACTCATAAACTAATTGCAAAGATCAATTAATAATGTGGTGTTAATAATTATAAGGTGTTACATTGTTTTCTTAAATAATTAGCAATTAGCTAAACTAAATGATTAATTTCAGTTCAGTTTTAATGTTTTGTGGGCTGCATTATTAAGCTGTAATAAGAACATAAATTTGCCGAATCAGTGCACATTTGTGCCGTGATCCATTTAAAGCTTATGACAGGCTCATTACTGACTTGTAACTGTTATGGCAGCAGTATTTCTCAACTGCTCTGTAAAGAGAAATTAATTAGGCAGCAGACTGGACAACCTGCAATACTGGTATTATTTGAAAGTTTTTTCTGTAATGAAATATCATTTATAGAAGTGTCAGTTTCCTGCACAATGAGAGTAACGGAATTGAACATATAATAACGTGGACCTTTAAGAGGTTAATACAGCACATATCCATGTCATTTTTACCACTCTAATTTTTGCTGCTGTATTCATCTAAATACACAGTGGTTCTTTATTTCACCTTAGTGATAAATCACTTTAACATATTTACTTAGATACTCCCAGCATATTTTACACAATGTCTCCCCCTAGTGTCCCTGAAACTGCCTGGCACCAGTAAGAGTGCTGTAACATAGCATAGGCATATACTTGATATACAGGGCACATCATCACCATGCACATTTATGTATAATTCCTGCTGGAACAAGACTCCAAATTATATATATATATATATATTATTGTTCCTGGTTTTATTTTGCAGGTCAAGGTTGCAATTAGTTTAGCTTGACGACTCAAATGGTAATCCAATTTGTATAAATCCCAAAGCAGTTTTATGCTCTTTCTGCCGACATAGTATGGAACATGTCTACAGTAAGGGGAATGACAGCATGATCCATGGAAATCCTGTAATATCCAAGCACTGACCTGCAGCACTTGCCTATTCATCATCATGCAGTAAAAGCCGGACACACGCGCAGGGTTCGACACCAAGATCTGCTTTATCGGGATGCACATTGCCACTGGCATCTGACACAGCTACGAGACTCGGGATATGTTACAGTGTGCGTTCATGCCTCCTCTCCTGCTCCCTGTTTCCCCCTGTTGGTCAACCAGCAGAAGTGCTTGCGGTTCAACCCGGACGCCACAGTGTGGTGCGCCAAACAGCAAGTGTTGTGCTCACTCACGGAGACGCTCCGAGACGTGCTGAACTACGGCCTCTTCCAGCCGGCCACTGATGGCCATGACGCCAAGTTCCTGGAGGAGGAGAGGTTTCTGCGGGACTACCCACAGTCTTTTGAGAAAGGCGTGCCATATCTGGAGGTGGGGACTATTTGGACACTTATCCCCTTTACTCTGTTCCCAGCAGTTCAAGTCAACCCATTAGGCAGATGGCTAGGGCGCCATCTTCTGAGGGGGGGCCGAATTAACAAGCCAATTTTGTAGCTTGCAGAGGGTCACTAGTCCCTAGATAGTTTTAGCATGAACTTAATCGTGTCTGTTTGCACCATTGATGACTCCATTATTGGTCTTGTCTTCAGTCATTCTAGAGACATTTTCCTTTCCCTTAATTACCAAATATTTTCTTTTTCAGTTTCGCTACAAGACCAGAGTGTATAAGCAGACAAATCTGGATGATAAGCAGCTAGCCAAACTGCACACTAAGGTATTCTTATAATGTAAATATAGTGTGTGCTAATATGTGTGTGTATGTGTATGTTTGTCTCTGTGCAGGCGCTGTGTGTGATATGTAGCAGTCATTTCCCTGAAACATACTTCTGCACAAATCTCTTTGCATCTTACGTGTCAGAGTAGCTTCTCACCTATAATCTGTAAATAAAAATGACTAGACTTCGGTGGATCGTCTGACTCACCATGTCTCTCTCTCACAGCTGCGCAGGTATTACCCAGAATCCTCTTTTGCAAACTGAATCATGTGTTTTACTGACTGGTAACCCCTTCATCTCCTCACAGGCCAGCTTAAAGAAGTTTATGAGCTACGTCCAAGGCGGTATGCTGGAAAAGATGGCAAAGCTATTGGACAAGGGGCTTGACCCAAATTACCACGATTCTGATACTGGGGGTAAGGAAAAGATATCTATAAACAGACAGCGGGGGGACTTGACATCTTGGTGGGTGACATTGTTGCCTCAACACCTGAGGTTGGGGGGTTAGAATCCCTCCTCCACTCTTGGAGTGGAGGAGTGTGTGTCTGCATATTCCTTGTGATGGCATTCCATCCATAAAGGGGCGGTGTGGGGCTCAGAAGGCTAAGTCTCTGTGCCTGGGATTGGAAGGTCACTGGTTCGAACTCAACTGTTGCAAAGTAGTGACATGCCTGTTGGCCCATGAGCAAAACCCATAACCTCAGACTCTGTAGGTGGGTGCCCTTTGCTACAGTCCCCAAGCTTGCTCTTGTCTTTGTCTCATGGAGAGCAGGTTGGAGAAGCCGAAATGAGAATTTCTCCAAGGTGGTCAATAAAAATTCCATTTTGCCACGATCAGCATAAGTGGTTTAAACCTGAATGGATTGACAGATCAGTGGGCAGCATTTTGCTTCACCCTCAGAGCAGCACCGGTCAATCCTATAGATGATATAGGCATCTGCCTAGAGCACCAACTTCTTTGGGCAGCAGCGGTGATGCTCGCCTAGGGCACCACATGGGACCAGTACTGCCCATTAGGGAGGGGCTTTGTATCCCATCCTTGCTTTGTGTGTGTGTGGGTTCCTTCCCATAGTTCAGGGACTTTCTAAACTGCCATGACATGATTACAGTAAAATGCTTGATGTCTCTAAATTGCCCATAGTGTGTCAGTGTGTGCATGCATGTGCCCTGCAATGGACTGACATCCTGTCTAGAGTGTACCGCATCACTACGCTGCCCGTGTTAGGCTACAGGACCTCCCATGACCCTGACGAGGATAAGCAGCTGCAAGATGGACAATGAGAATGTCAGAATAGGATGTTAGGTTACATCTCTAGGTGTGTGGAGTTTAAGTCAAGGGAGGTGATGCTACGATTATACAATTCCTTGGTAAGACCCCGCCTAGAATATTGTGTGCAAGTTTGGTCACCATACCTTAAAAAGGACATTGCTGCCTTGGAAAGGATGCAGTGTAGGGCTACAAGAATGATTCCTGGTTTTAGAGGAATGTCTTATGAGGAGAGGTTAGCTAAGCTGAATCTGTTCAGCCTCGCGCAAAGGAGATTAAGGGGGGGTCCAGGAATACAAGATTCTAACAGGTCTGGATGCTGTTCAGCCAAATGGCTACTTCAATATTAGTTTAAATACTAGAACTCGTAGCCATAGGTGGAAATTAGTGGGAGAACATTTGAAACTGAATTTGAGAAAACTCTTCTTTACACAGCGTGTAGTTAGAGTATGGAATAGTCTTCCTGTTCAAGTAGTGCAGGCTAAAACCTTGGGTTCCTTTACTGTAAATCAGAGCTAGATAAAATTTTAGCAACTCTGAGCTATTAGTTAAGTTCTCCCCAAACGAGCCTGATGGGCCGAATGGCCTCCTCTCGTTTGTAAATTTCTTATGTTCTTAATTAGTTCCGAGCATTTTCGGCGAGGTCCGGGAAGCTGAATGTATGCGTGCAGAAACCAGTCAAACCTGCCAGCAAGTTAGCTGCATGTTTGGGTCCCCATCTGTAAAAAGATTAAAATAAGGTAAAAATATTACTACAGTCTCTTTTCAGGCTTATCACATAAAATATATGAAGAGAGAAGGTCTGAAATTTAAGGGCGATAAACTCAGACAGGGAGCTGGCCTGCTAATATTTCAATATTGTTTATTATACGGTGGTCTTTTGACGTTTATGCCAGTTTGTTGGTTATGTTTATTGAGCTGTTATATTTCCCATCCACCATTCTGCCCCCTGACACTTCCTGTCTTTGAAAGACAGTGTCCCAGTTCCTGTTTCCCTTGGTATGTCGGTAAATGACTGTGTTACGCCCCGCTGTCCTCTACTGTTGTCCTGCCAACGCCACTCTCCACAATGAGCAGTAGCTGCTCTTTGTTCCAGCTGAGCCTTTAATTAATTGAACTGAGCTGCATTTAATTCTGTGTAGGATTTTGTGAGTTTTGGCAGCTCTGGAGTTCTTCTGAAAGGTTTCATTCAAGGTCCAATTTATCATTTGTGTATAATGCCCCTTAACTTTAACAAACTTAGTTAAGGTTGGTAGAAATGCATAATTATCTCCATCCCTCCATCCATCCATCCATTTTTCTGCCACTCATCTGGGTCCGGGTTGCAGAGGGAGCAGTCTAAGCAGGGATGCCCAGACTTCCCTCTCCCTGCTACCTCCTCCAGTTCCTCATGAGGGATATCAATCTCTCCAGCATATCCTGGGTCTGCCCCAGGGTCCCCTCCCAGTTAGAGATGCCCGAAACACCTCCCCAGGGTGGAGTCCAGGAGACATCCTAGATAGATGCCGATTCACCTCAACTGGCTCCTTTAGATGCAGAAGAGCAGCGGCTCTACTTTGAGCCCCTCCTGAATGTCTGAGCTCCCCACCCTATCTCTAAGGCTGAACCCAGACACCCTGTGGAGTTATTTCTGCTGCTTGTATTTGTGATGTCATTCTTTCGGTCACTACCCAAAGCTCATGACCATATGAGAGGATAGGAACACGGATCGATTGGTAAATCAATAGCTTTGTCTTCCGGCTCAGCTCTCTCTTCACCACAACAGACCAGTACAGCGTTCAAATATCTGCTGACACTGCACCGATCTACCTGTCCATCTCTTGTTTCATTCTTCCCTGACTTGTAAACATGACCCCAAGATACTTAAACTCATCTGCTTGAGGCAGTAACTCATCCCCAGCCTGAAGGGGAAAATCTATCCTTTTCTAACTGAGATCCATAGCCTCAGACTTGGAGGTGCTGATCCTCATCCCAACCACTACACACTCAACTGCACACTGCCCCAATGCATGCTGCAAAGATATGATTCTGTGGTCACCACACTAGACATCCTGGCATAGTCCTTCCCAGGGAGGCTGAGGAATATAATCCTCCTGAAGTTGGGACATACTCTCCAGTCCCCATTCTTAACGAATGGGGCTGCAGTCTTAACGAATGGGGCTACCACCCCAGTCTGCCTGTGCAGAAGTACTGTCCCTGACCTTCATGCAATGTTGAAGAGGCATGGCAGCCAAAACAACCCAACAATATCAAGGTCCTTCAAGAACTCGGGACGAATCTCATCCACCCCCAGAGCCTTACCACCAAAGAGTTTTTTGACTGCTTCAGTGACTTCAGCACTAGCGATAGGTAAGTCCTCCTCTGAGTCTTTCAGCTCCATTTCCTCCAAGGAAGGTGTATAAGTGGGATTCAGGAGGTCCTCAAAGTAGTCCTTCCACCTCTCAACTATACCCCAAGTTGAGGTCACACAGCTCTCCATCATGCTGTAAACATCATGGGCTGTTTCCCTCTCCTAAGACATCTGAAAGTTTGCCAGAATCTCTTCGAGGCTGACTGAAAGTCAATTTCCCCAGGCCTAACCAAACTCCTCCCACGCCTGAGTTTTTGCTTCCCCAACTGCCAAAGCTACATTTTGTTTGGCTTGCCGGTACCTGTCAGCTGCTTTTGGAATCCCACAGGCTAACCAAGATTGGAAGGCCTCCTTCTTCATCCTGGCAGCTCCCTTCACTGCTGGTGTCCACCATTGTGTTTGGGGATTGCTGCTGCCGTAGGTACCAACAACCTTATTCTTGGAAATCAAGAGTAACTCTACTGGAGGTATGAGTTGAAGATCTCCTGAACAGGAGCCTCTGCCAGATGCTCCCAGCACACCCTCACTATGTGTTTGTGTCTACAGCTGTGGCCAAAAGTTTTGAGAATGACATTAGTATTGGTTAGCATTGGTTTTCACAAAGTGCTTCAGTGTTTGTAGATATTTTTGTTAGATGTTTCTCTGGTATACTGAAGTATAATGACAAGCATTTCATAAGTGTCAAATGCTTTTATTGATAATTACATTAAATTTATGCAGAGTCAATATTTGCAATGTTGACCCTTCTTTTTCAAGACCTCTGCAATTCACCCTGGCATGCTGTCAGTCAATTTCTGGGCCAAATCCTGACTGATGGCAGCCCAATCTTGCATAATCAATGCTTGGAGTTTGTCAGCATTTGTGGGTTTTTGTTTGTCCACCCACCTCTCGAGGATTGACCACAAGTTCTCAATGGGATTAAGGTCTACAGAGTTTCCTGGCCATGGACCCAAAATGTTGATGTTTTGTTCCCCAAGCCACTTAGTTATCATTTTTGCCTTATAGCATGGTGCTCCATCATGCTGGAAAAGGCATTGTTAGTCACCAAACTGTTCTTGGATGGTTGGGAGAAGTTGCTCTTGGAGGTTTTGGCACCATTCTTTATTCATGGCTGTGTTCTTAGGCAAAATTGTGAGTGAGCCCATTCCCTTGGCTGAGAAGCAACCCCACACATGAATGGTCTCAGGATGCGTTACTGTTCGCATGACACAAGATGGTAGCGATGGTAGCGCTCACCTCTTCTTCTCCGGACAATCTTTTTTCCAGATTCCCCAAACAATCGGAAAGGGGATTCATCAGAGAAAATGACTTTACCCCAGTCCTCAGCAGTCCAATCTATGTATCTTTTGCAGAATATCAGTCTGTCCCTGATGTTTTTCTTGGAGAGAAGTGGTTTCTTTGCTGCCCTTCTTGACACCAGGCCATCCTCCAAAAGCCTTCACCTCACTGTGCGTGCAGATGCACTCACACCTGCCTGCTGCCATTCCTGAGCAAACTCTGCACTGGTGGTGCCCTGATCCCGCAGGTGAATCAACTTTAGGAGACAGTCCTGGCGCTTGCTGGACTTTCTTGGGCACCCTGGATCCTTCTTCACAACAATTGAACCTCTCTCCATGAAGTTCTTGATGATCTGATAAATGGTTGATTTGGGTGAAATCTTACTAGCAGCGATATTCATGCCTATGAAGCCCTTTTTGTGCAAAACAATGATGACTGCACATATTTCCTTGCAGGGAACCATGGTTAATAGAGGAAGAACAATGATTTCAAGCACCGCCCTCCTTTTAAAGCATCCAGTCTGCTATTTTAAGTCAATCAGCATGACAGAGTGATCTCCAGCCTTGTCCTTGTCAACATTCTCACCTGTGTTAACGAGAGAATCACTGAAATGATGTAAGCAGGTCCTTTTGTGGCAGGGCTGAAATGCAGTGGAAATTGGTTTTTTGGGATTAAGTTCATTTTCATGGCAAAGAGGGTCTTTGCAATTAATTGCAATTCATCTAATCACTCTTCATAACATTCTGGAGTTTATGCAAATTGCCATCAAAAAAAACTGAGGCAGCAGACGTTGTGAAAATCAATATTGGTGTCATTCTCAAAACTTTTAGCCACGGCTGTACCAAACTGGTGGTTTTGATTTCAATCGAGTTGCAGCCCAGGGTGCTCTGGTGCCAGGTGCACTTTATGAACACGCTTACCGTCAAACATGGTGTTTAGCACAGAAGTCCGATAATAGAGCATTGCTTGAGTTCAGTTCGGGCAGGCTGTTCCTCCAAATCATAACCCTCCAGGTATCTGTATGGTATCTCTCTACTTCGCACACAAACCCAATTTCCTTTCCCTCAAGAGAGGCTATATTCCATGTCCCTGAATCAAGTTTTGGTAGCCGGTGATCAGGCCGCCAGGTATCTAGTGAGCTCCCTTCAGGCCTGGCTCCAGGGCCTGGCCCCGGTGTCCCCAATCTGGGCAAAGTCACATGGTCCTTATTGTTTTCCTTCATGGGGTTTTCTGAATTTCACTTTGTCTCTCTCACCTAGGACCAATTTGCCTTGAGAGACTGTACCAGAGGCAATTGTCCCTGACAACATAGCTCCTATGATCACAGAGGCACACAAACCCCTCCACCACAATAAGGTGGTGATTTGTGGAGGGGCAAAATTATCTACCTAATACATTTTTCCAAGATCTTAAACAATTTGAAGTATTAAGTTGAAAACTGATAGCTACATTAAGAAGTTAGAGAAAAAACATACAAGAGAGGCTCCCCAGGGCCCAGATTATGAGCCCCTGGTTTTACTTCTCTGTAATACTTTGTCACTGATTTTTTGTTATTTTGTTGTTAAAGTGCACTGATCCTTTTAAGACAAAACAAATGCAGGAAATAATGCAAAAACTACTAGTGAGCCTTCTAATAGCAAAAGGCCCACTTGTATTCATTTTGTTGATTTTTCTGTTTTTCTGTTTAATAAGAGGTATACATTAGCATAAATACACATATAAACATGGTATTGTGTTAACAGGAGTCCTGCAGAGTCTCAAACATTTTCAAACATCTGGTCATGTGTTTCATTGCAGGTTGATGCTGGAATCCTTAGGAACCAGAACGTGGTACTTTTCAAATCTGTAACATCTGTATTTTGTTTTGATGTTGGTGTTTTTTGTGTGTTTTTCTGGGGTGCGGCAGAGACGCCCCTGACATTGGCAGTGCAGACTGAGCAGGCCAGTGCAGAGGGCATCAGGCTCCTGGTCATGGGCGGCGCTCACATCGATTTCCGGGCCAAGGATGGACTCACGCCCATGCACAAGGCCGTCAGGAGCCACAATCATGCTGGGCTGCTGGTAACCACCTCAGAACCACCTCTCTATTATTGCTTTCAGCTAGATGGCGCTCTGTTATTACTGGGTTTGTCTGGAGGTTTTTGTATTCAGAGATGCATATACCTGGGTTGCTCATTGGATAGCACTGTTGCTTCACACAATCAGGGTTTTGGGTGCAAATGTCTCCTGTGTATAGAGTGCATGTTCTCCCTAAGTTTTCGAGTTTCTTCCCATAGTCCAAAGACATCCAGTTAATAACTGCCATCTCTATATTGCCCCTATTGTGTGTGTATGGAATGACATCCCATCCACGGTTTATATGAGCCTTGTGCCCTGTGCTGCCTGGGAATGGCTCAGGGATAAGTGGTTGGAAGATGGACTGAGGGATGGATGGATGGGCGAATGCATCACATACAATGTTTTTCTGAAGCATTTTTCCTGAAGTAGCTGGCTCAAGGGTGCGATACAGTGATTTTCTTGGAATTAGCAAACTTTCGGTCGGGGGTCCACGTCTTGGCCGGCAGGTGCTGCAGCGCTCATGACAACGTTACTATTGTGCTTAAATACATAATAAAAGACATCACATTGCAGCCGTAATAACTGCATCGCTAATTGAATATAATGTACCTTCATTGAGTGCAGACAGCTTTATTGGCATGACGGATGACAGCATAGTCAGATGTGTCATATTAGTCATAGTTATTTATAAAGCATAGCTTGCTGTTCTGCTGCATTTGGCCCATTACTGCAATACTACATAGAAATTACCAAAATTTCTTTCATTCTGTCTCAATTTGGTTCTATTCCAAATTTGCCTACTTCTTGCTCCTTGTACTTATCCGTTTGCTGCTTTCTCCTACACCTTCTCCTGGTTCCTTTCTCTTTCCTATTCCCCTTTGTTTCATCTACACCCCCGGCCCACTCTCTCTGCAGACCCTTCTGGCTCTAGGGGCATCGCCAGACTACAAAGACCGCTGGGGTCTGACCCCGTTGTACCACAGTGTGCTGACAGGGGGCGACACCTCCTGCTGCGAGACGCTGCTGTACCATCGGGCCAAGCTGGGAGTGAGAGATGAGAATGGCTGGGATGAGATGCACCAGGTACCCCCCTCC